>JAADVC010000005.1:0-72188 GCA_023334575.1 Pythium volutum | reverse complement strand
TACCCGTCTTTGGATAAGTACCCGTATCCGACCCCCTGGTCAAAACACAAGATTTTGCTTGCTTATTGTGAAGGATATAGCACTAGGCGACGCTGGACGAGGAGGAGACTGGGGAGGAGAGAGCAAAAAGCAGAGTGATATTACATTTAGGGAGAGAGTCCAGCCGGACTCGATAGAGTCGGGCGGACGAGTTGCAAGGGGAACTCTCTAGGGGAGAGGTCGAGAACTCCATGATGAGTTCTTGACACTCTATGCACATACAGTTGCAGGTGTAAAACCTTCAGAACAGCACACCGCATGTCAGATAATCTTTGACAGAAGTCAAGGTACAGAGACTCTTGAATATCAAACTAAAGAGGTATCATGTGTACCAGGTTACCGGTACAGTCTGAGCTGACTAATGTACTTAGACAAGCCAATTACATTGACACTTATGAGTGAAAATCGGTCTTGGTTGGAGGTTCGAATCGAGCCAATGTCATCGAGAATATAATTGTGGAGGCCAACCTCGTCGTGAAGGTCATTGCTAAAATTCATTATCCATTCATGTAGTACAGTAGTAATAGTGCCACAAAGCTGTCGTCTGTGACAGTCGGTGTAGCGCCGCTTGTGTTGGGGGAGATGCTAATCCCCCCCCCTAGTCGGCGACCAGGGGATCGCACCCGGTGCGATTAGCGTCTCCCTTGTGTTGGCTTCCACCCCAAGGTGGACAGACGATATCGTAGACGCTACCCAACTTGGCATTGCAGTCTGAACTTTTCTTGTGTACCAATGGTACTACCATGTGGACGAGAGCGCTTGAAAGCTTGATGAGAGAAAAGCACGCTAACAGTCTGCATCGAACGGGAAGCACGACTGATTCTCGCATTATTCTGGCACGAACCGAGCAGTATGGACTGAGCATGTACAGTAACAGACCGATCAGGAAGCGATTTGATGATTCACATACAGTACTACAAGTCTGTGGAAATGTACCGTGAATACAGGGTGGGTTCGTCCATCGCTCCTGGGTAGAGAATAATGATACAGTACTACTAGTGTGGGTAGACACTGACAGCAACATTCAACGAGTGGCGAGCTGCCAATCTTTCCGCAAACTACTGCTGTCGTCCCACCCAAACTTTGGACCGAAAGCGATCGAATGATACGTGTGAATTGCATAACAACGAGCTATTTCTGGAAATTACCGAGCAACTTGAAGTGAACAACTTTCGTCTTCGGCCTGGGCCGCCCATGACTCCTGGGTGAAGACGAAAGTTGTTCTCAGCCGGTGGGCCAGGTCGGATGGATTCCATCATGGAAGATCGCAAACATGGTGTGTGGCACACACGCACGAAAACATCGTACATACAACCGCCTGGCGTTGTAACAAATCCCGATATGCTTCCGCAAACCCATCTGTCCATCAACCTTGTCAGAAAAAGTACAATGGGATGTGAGACGCTTGTGTGAATTTGAGCACGCCAACAGGTGCTGCAAACGACTGGAGTCCAGTTTCCCAGTTTTGGTAGATTTGGGAGGCTAACGTCTTCGAATACTCCCTTTCGTCATAACATCAACTAACTTATTCGAGATATCATCAGCAGCTCTGTGAATCGAACGCCTGCCCGACATCGACAGCTTGATCCGTGCGGTCGAAAAGGGTGAGGAATCAGCAGTGGACATGATGAGAGTTTTGATTAGGTGTCTCGAACTTCTACGATGGCGAGAAGAACTATAGATCTTTCTCCGACGAAGACTTGGATGACTTGCTGATGGCTGCCTGCTCTCGGCGTCAACTGGACGATGCTGTGATGCAGATCGCAGTGCACAAGCCCCCACTGTTTGGTCTGTTTGCCAAACAGTGTTTGGTCTACTGCTGGCAGGAGGATCCTTCATGCACCCTTGTCATCACTCGGCTCGTCTCTTCATAGCGGTTAGGTTAAGTAAAGCTGTACCGTCTCTGCGCCGCACGACAATCCCCGTCTGCGATTTCTTTCGATCCTGAGGATTCGTGGCCACGATTCCAAGTTGTGCATTTCTACCGATGCATATTTCTACTGTACTCTGTACTGTACAGGACCGGTACTGGTCAAAACCAACTTCGGCATGATTTACTGTTAGACAGGACAAGAGGCCGTGTAGGGAGCATAACGCACTGTCGAAGCCTTGAATCCAGTCAAGAACTTTCTTGAATTGTCACCGATATGGCCAGATATTCTTGATGGAGAGCCTCCTCTCACTACGAGACCATGCAGGTGTCACACTACACAAATATGCGACCACTCTCCCACATGACAAGTTCTGTACCGCAGTCCCATATTTAAACTGTGCTCACACACAGAGTTGAGAGATTCTGGCGATGATAACGTTTTAACGTTTTAAAAAAGCCAAACAGCTTCACCAAATACAGCGTCGGATCGAGTTTGCAGACCGAGGTTTGGCAGACCCACTCGGAATCAATTTGAGACAATCCCAAGGTGCGTCGACGCTTTGGGAAGATCCCAATCAATTTTATGGGAAGACGCCAAATATCCACTTTCTCGCCAGATGGACGTCGCGCCATCTCCTTTCTCTTGCGTCTGGTACAGGCTGTATCATCCACTGATAAACGAAGCAGCCGCCAACCCCATCCAGGATGAAATCTTACCACAGGGAAGGTGCGATTACTTTGACGATTGTAAAAACTGTTTTTCCACACAGGGTTTTTGAACATACATACCTACAACCCACAGCGTCACAAGCTGGCAGTGTGAGTGGCGCATGACAATTGTGGCATCCATCTTCGGTCACGCAAGTTGCAGTCGCCAGTCGCTGGCGGAACTGCTGCGATACACTCACTGAGTGTCACTCAGTGCGAAAGTACCGGACCGTACTCCGTACTGTAGTGTATCCGTCTGTTGGGCCTCGCATGAGGCATTCGAAGCAATGTCACGACATGTTGCTGCAAACCAGTTGGTTTGTGATTTTTGTGGCTGCGAGGCGTCTGGCTGTGTTGTCGTTGTCCAGCGTTGTCAACCCCGCGCCAAATGTCCCGAGATGTCTTTTCTGCGCCCACACTTGGTGGCTTGAGTGGAAGTGGAAAGACCTACCCGTTTTCCACATTCACTCATGCGCTTGCTGCGTGCACTGCAGTGTGCGAGTCGACGGAAGAAAGGGGGAGGGGCCGCCGGCAAAACCTGACAACGGGGAGGAGTGACATCCCACAGCCACAGTGAAAAGTGTATTGGAACCAAGGCAGGACGCAGACTCCGGGTGGCCAGCCGATTTGAATCAGCGCAAAGGCTTCGCGAAGGACACCCAACCGGGTGGCCAAGAACAAGGGTGAAAAGTGCAAGTTTGGTCTGTAAAATCCAGCGAGTCTCGCACGCATCCCCGTGCTCACCTGCGTGATTCGTTGGTCTTTGGACGAACTGCGCATTTCCATTCACAGGTTCGAGAGTGTGTCAGCGCATCGGTACATCGTGCATCGGGCCCATTCTTTGGTTGGTTTCTCGTTTTTCTTTTTTCTTCTTCTCCTTTGTGGGGCCTCCCGTTGAGCGTCCGTTCTCTCGTTCGCTACAACCTCCCGACGGGATCCCGTGGACTGGTCTGTGTTCGCACAAATTCAAGTTCCCAAGAAAACGTCATTGCATTGCGATTCGCAAATTCCGGAACAAAAAAAAAGAGCTGTACACCTCACCTCGGTTCCGCATCCGACGAGGGGTCCTGTTGTCCGAGCCAGAGGACCACACGCGCTTCGCATCTCCACGTGCAAAGAGCGGACGCAGGCGAGGACGCGATACGAGTGCCGAGTGTGTCGAGCGGTTGACATTTGCTCCCCATCGTGCAGAGGAGAGGAGCAGACGCCAACGCTCAGAGCTTCGCGCACCAAGAGCTGGTGAGGGCATCACCCCACCGCCGCGTATTGCTTCGCCTTTTGTTGACTGCACTCACTCTGAGTCTCACCGCCCGTGCCGCAAGCCACCACCGTTTTCCTTGAGCACTTGTACACAGGCGCTTCGGTCGACTAGAACTGTTCCAGGCGCGTTGTGTGATTTTTGGTTCCCCCGTCGAACCGAAAAATAGCGAAGTCATCTGTGTCAACTTCTGTGTCGCCCCCGGATCTCCCGTGGCCCAAGAACCGTTCTCTTTCCCACTGTGTGGTTGGGAGAACAAATATTTCCGCGACGTCCGCGTCCAATGATCAACACCAACACCATGGCGACGAATCCGCAGTACCCCAATGAGTACGAGTATGCGCCGCCCATGACGGCCGCGACGACGCCGTCCATGCGCCCAACGCTGGACGTCTACTACCACCACCAGGCGCCCCACATGGCGCACCACCACGGCGGCTACCACCACGCGACGCCCGTGCCGACGCCGTCGCCGCACCACGGCCACCACCACGGCGCGTCGCTCACGCCCCACGCCTACTACGTCGCGCCGCACCACCAGCACCACACGCACTACATCCAGCACTACGCGTCGACGCCCTCGGCGCTCGCGTCGTCGGCGTCGCTCAAGCGCAAGATGTCGGGCTCGAGCGCTGCGACGACGCCCGCGGCCGTGTTGACGCCGGTCAGCCACGCCGGGTCGTCGCCCATGGCTATGGCCCACGACAAACTCTGCGACGCGTGCCACCACCCGGACCCGATCCTCTTCTCGGCCAAGTGCGGCCACCTTTTCCACTCGCGGTGCGTGAGTGTCTGGCCGCTCCACCAGTGCCCCGTGTGCCGCATCGAGCTGCCGCAAGTGAGTATCTTGCGGATAGACATGAACGAACAGATCGAGTCGCGCAGCGGCAAGTGGACCCGCGCCGAGGAAAAGTTCATCGAGATGATTCTCCAAGAGTTTGACCGCAACTGCCTCCCGCTGTCCAACGGCACGCCCGTGCGCTTGGTGCTGGCCAAGCTGCTCAACTGCTCGACCATGCGGCTCTCGAAAAAGTTCCAAAAGAATGCACTCGGCAAGCGCACATTCCGCATCCCAAAGCCGGCCAAGGGCATGGTCGCAATGGAGTTCAACCACGACGAGCACGCCATGCGCCAAAAAGAGTTTTCGCGCCTCGAGACCATTTTCCGCCACGAACTCGTGGAGCAATTCCGCCGCGAAAACAACACGGACGAGGGCGCGTACGTCGAGACGCTCAACTTGCGCAAGGCCGTGAAGCAGTTTTGGGTCAACAACTTTCTCAAGTTTGCCGTGGTCGTCGGGCAGTCGGTCGAGGGCCTTGACGTCTCGGACGCCAAGAAGAAGAAGCTCGCGCTTCAGATGCTGCGCGACGGCCAGTACGACGCACTGCTCTCGTGGCACGCGTCGCCGTCGGCCAACTCGTCGCCGACCGCCGCGGCGTCCGTGGCGCGTGTGCCGCGCGACGCCATGCAACACGCGAGCGCGCACCACCAGGCGACCCACTGGTCGAGCGGCGCGTACGTGAACCCGGCCATGGACGGCGACTACCAGCAGGGACCCGTCAAGAAGATGCGCACGCCCGAGACCGTCGCACGGCTCCAGCAAATGGGCATCAGCAACACGCCGCCCCATTTCGATCTGCACCAACAGGCGCCGCCGCAGCACAGTGTCGCGACCTACGACTATAGCCGTGGCGCGTACGTCGCGGCCCACTACGCGCCGCAGCACGATGGCGGCTACAGCTACGCGTCGAATATGAAGCAGCAGCCCGAGCGCGCGTCGATGGAGTCGTACGATAGCATGGTCCACTCGCCGCCGCACCAGCAGCACCAGCAGGTGCAGCCGTACCCTGAGCCAGCGTCCGCGCACGAAATGATGGGGCGTCCGCAGAACGCGTCGTCCAGTGCCGCCGTGTCGTACGCGGGTTACCGCACGACCATGACGAGCGCGGCGCCGACGACGTCGCTCACGGATGCGTCCTTTCAGAGCAACACCATGACGTCGTCCGACGCGACGTCGTCGGGCCCTGTTGTCGAGGCGTCGACCGGGGCCAACCCGTGGGACGGTCTTCTCGAAGAGATCTCGACCGAGCCGGCGCAGCACGTCGTGGACCCGTCGCTCCAGGCGTGGTCCAACCTCAACATGATGTGAGTGTGGGCTCCCCTGATCGCCCCGAATCCTCCAAAGAAGAATGATGCTGTTGCCAACGACAGCTCCCTCCCCCGAGTCGCCAATGGAAGCGCTTCCCTTTTCTCCGTGTGGGTCCGACAGGTCGGACGGACCCAACCAACCAACCAACCAACCCAATTGTCCCGACCATTTTGTCGCGTGGATGTTCCAGTGTAGTTTGTGTACAAGTGAGCAAACCGAGTATTGTATGAGGGCCGCACGCCATTCCCCCCACAGAGAGAGAGGAAGGGGGAGAGGATGCGTCGCCAGTGAACTGGGCCGGGTGTAAATCGACCGTGCCGATCGATTTAATTCTCTAGGCATATTTAATGACCCAGCCATCGTTGCATTATTTCCATTCAACGTTCGTCTTCCTGTTCTCCATTTTCTCTTCCATGGTGTCCGATTTTCATTCGCGCTTATGTCAAATGCGCCGTTCAAGCAACCTTTCTGCAACATGCATGATTGAAATGTTGCTGGAAGGTACCCATACAAGACCCCTTTGACACGCGAGCGGTGGGCAAGGCGCACCAGCAATTGGGGAGCTATGGCGTTCGCGATGCGGATGCGCGCGACGCTCGTGCGTCGCCCCGTGGCTGTGGCGCAGCGACGGTCCATGTCGCTGCTGCGCACGATCTTTGGCATTGGCGAGTTTGAAGGCGAGCGCAACCAAGCACTGCGCGGCTCGACCAACAAGACCCACGCGTACAATCTCGCGCTGCTCGAGGTGTGCTTCCGCGCTGTTCGCTGTGTCATTCTAAACGAGAGAGAGAGATGACTCTTTTTGCTGACGCTGTGTGTGCGTATAGTATGTGGGTATGAATGCGCATCCAAAGTCACTGCTCGAGAAGGTGCGATGCGTTGTTGCGCAGTGGCGATGCTCGAGTAGATCTGATCGGTTTGCCTAGGTCCTGGAAGACGACCGCGAGTTCCTCATGGGCCATGTACTGGTCGGCGCTAGCCAGTGCATAGCGCCCATGTACCACCAGGATGCCGTGGATGCGACCGAGACGCTGGAAGTCGCGCGCGCGCTGGCGGTAAAGGAATCGGCGACGCCCAACGAAAAGCTCCACGTCGCGGCGCTGGACGCGCTGGTCTATGGCCGGTACCGCGAAGCCGCGGCCGTGTACGAGACGATCTTGCTCCAGGATCCAACGGATCTGCTTGCGCAGCGGTGTGCGTTTGACATCTACGTCATGATCGGGTACGTTGGTATTGGATTCATATGGTACAATGGTGATTAACGCAGTCTCTCCTGTATAGTGATCACAAGAATGTGCTTTCGACCGTCACGAGACGCCTTCCGTTGTGGTCGCCCAACGATACGGGCTTTAGCCTTTTGCTCGGCATGCAGGCGTACGGTCTGCAAGCGAATGGCAAGCTGGATGCAGCCGAGATGTTGGCCGAGAAGGCGCTCTCTATGAACGGCAACGACCGCTGGGCATGTACGTTGGCACTAATGTGTCGGCACGAAACAACTGGTACTGACCCAGCGTATATGATGGAACACAGTCCACACGGCGCTCCACGTCTTGGAAGCGCGTGGCAATGCCAACCATGGGGCGAGCTACGCGCTCCAGCACAAGGACGACTTTGACAATGGCGGTCCGCTCGAGAACCATCTCTACTTCCAGTGGGCACTGTACCTGCTCGACATGGGGCGCTACGACCGCATTGAAAAGTTTCTCGATATTTACATTTTGCCGCGCGCGCAGCAGCAGCGCCACGCTGTGCGTTCGCTTTGCGATGCGACGCAGTTGTTTTGGCGGCTCCACTTTATTGGCGAGGACGTCACGCAGCTGCAGCAGCGGCTCGTGGACGAGTGGCAGGCCGTGTCGGTCGATGAAAAGGACGGCCGTGTCGCCATGACGACCATGAGCAAGCTGCTTCGCTATGTGAGTTTCTGTTTGTGCTGTACTAATTTCTGGATTTTACGGACGCTGACCACTTTGCTTTGCAGAGCGTGCTGTCGTCAGTGGACGAAGATGCCGCAAACAATGCGGGCGACAATATTCCTGACGGTATGTGGATGGGGAGCGCTTAGAGTGACGACAGCAACGCTGACGATGCTGTGGTTTTCGCAGATCAATCGGCCGACGTCTACGAGTTTGAAACGCACAAGGGCGTGGAGCTCTTGCCCTTTAGCTTTCCCCGGCCGACGGGTACGTGGCCGAAGGCTCGTCTTGAAGACGATTTAGCCTAACTGATAAACCCCATGTCGTTATCAGGTGAACTACAAGCCATCTACAGCGCTGTATGCCATGGCTTTATGGCGTACTCTCAGGTCCGTGGTGCCTTTTCTTGCTGGCTTGGCATGGCGATCATAGGAGCTAAATAACTTGACACTATCAATTGTAGGGCCGTTACCAAGATGCCGTGGACGTGCTGCTGCCCGTACGAGGCAACCTCGATGTGCTCGGTGGCACCAGTGTCAACCATGAACTCGTGGAGTTGCTTCTCGTCGAAAGGTGTGTGATGTGTCCAGCCTCAATGGGGATGCCCATTGCAAGAAGGACTGAACTAGAGCTTCTCACTGTTTTCTTACAGTGCGAGTCGGTGTAAGAACCTGGAGCTCGCCAAGTTGCTTCTCAACGAGCGCGTGAGCCTTCGACCGCAAAGTGCCCAGGCCTGGAACACCTATTCGCGCGTGTCTGCCTCGGCCGGGGATGCCTCGGCCGTTCGCGATGCCCAGAACATGAGCTACGTGCTCGGTCTCGGGCAGGGCGGCAACAAAACCAATTAGACTTGGCGTCGCTTGGATATCGGAATAGACAGAAAATGGGTCGCATTAGTGACATCAATGTCAATCGACTTCCCGTCTGCATGTCACTAAAGTGGGAAAGTCCTTTGCTTCTTGTGTTTTCGCGGCAAAACGAAAAACAAATGGCGGCAAAGCAAGTGCTCCGCGCGTGCAAGCTGCAGGGACTCGCTCTACATCCCGACGCACTGCACCGCCTCGTGGATGAGCTTACCGAGTACGCCGTGCTTCCGCCTATCTATCTATATTTTTGCGAGCGCTGAGCGTGAAAAACTGACTGAGCTGTGTGCGTGTGCGAAACTAGTGAGCCGACGCTGGAATTGGACAATGTCATCTACGCGCTCAAGAACAGCATTGACCGCAGCAAGAGTGTGTTTAATTCATACGAGCATGGAATGGACCGACCCGCTCATGATGTCTCTCTGTTGTTGCTTACTGCGCAGTGACCACGTCGGTCGTATCGCTCGAGGCGCTCGAGAGTGCGCTCGACACGCTGCTCGCTGTGAACGAAGAGAACCATTTCGAGAGCATCCAGATCTTTGACGCGTTCACGACGCCGCGACTGCACTACCACCCGCACAGCAGTTCGTACGAACTCAAGGCCGATCGCCACCGTGCGATCCATGCGCCGGCCGAGAGCCGACTCCATTTGTTGCGCGACCGGTGCGCATTTGAAAATGTCCCTCGTCTCTTCGTGATGCTTTCTAACAGTTTGTCATTGTGTGATGGATTAGTTTCGTATCGGTGGAGACCCGAGTAAAGCGCAACAAGATGTTTGCGCCTCCGGCCATCTCAGTGTCGCACCAAGTCGAGCACATTGAGCTCTCGCGGATCGAGTCCCTGCTGGGCGTCACGGGTATCCGCCGAGTGATCGGCATGCTGGGCCAAGACGAACGCCGTCGGTACTTTCTAGAAGATCTCACGTCGCGCATCTTCATTGACCTCACGAATGCGGTACAGGATGCTCTGAAATATGGACTTGTTCATTAACTACGACTCTCACTGATCACATGTCTGGGTATATTTACTGTTACGTAGGCGTACACGAATGGCTTGTTCACGATCAACTGCGTCGTCCTGGTCGAGGGCGAAGTCATGGACGACATTCTCCACGTCCACGTACGTACTAAAACAACTAGCAGAAATACCCCATACGCAGTACTAACCAATGGTGATGGGGATGCAGACCATGGGGTTCCCACCGCCCGAAACTAAAGTCGAGTCGACCAACATTCTCGGCGGCGTCGACCCGCTCGGTGTCGAAGTCTCGGCGCAGCAGCTCGAGCAGATTCGAGAGTTGGAAGCCAGCGACCACCACGCGACCTTTATTGTGCTGTCGGATGTCCATTTGGACGATCCGCAGGTCATGGAACACCTGGATCTGCTCTTCCAGGGGCTCGAGAGCGTCCAGCCCAGCCTGTTTATCCTCATGGGCGACTTCTTGTCGACGCCCGTGGGCGCTGGCGCTGGCTCGAATTCGCTCCACGATCTCACGGAATACCTCGACGAACTCGGGAACCTCATTCTCAAGTACCCCAAGCTCGCCGAGTTTTCCAAGTTCGTACTCGTGCCGGGGCCAAATGACCCCGGCTCGTCTAAGGCCTTTCCTCGCCATCCCGTACGTGCTCCTCTTCTATATTCTTGTAGCGGTATTCTATTTCTCATCGGCCGTTTGTCTGTAGCTTCCTGCTCTCTGTACGAGAGAGCTGACGCGTCGCGTGCCCAACGTCACGTGTACCACGAACCCGTGTCGGTAGGTACCCCTCCCTATTGGCTACCACCATCTCTTCCTCGAAGTTTCTCAAATTCCTTTCAATGTCGTTTGCAGCATCCGCTACTACACGCAGGACATTGTCATTTTCCGAGACAACCTGCACCACAAGATGCATCGCCACGCGATCCTGCCGGCGCTTCCAGAAGACGTGGACGACGACGACGACGATGACGCGACCATGGAAGACGACGACGACGCTGGTGGTCGCGGTGAGACCAATTCGGTCACGCCTCCGTCGACACGGCCCCACGTCGACATTTCCAAGCACCTCGTCAAGACCATAATCGACCAGGCCCACTTGTGTCCGCTGCCGCTGCTCGTGGCGCCCATCAACTGGGCCTTTGACTCGACGCTGCAGCTCTTCCCGTTGCCAGACGTGTTGATTCTGGGCGACTCGACCGAGCAGTACCAGCTCGGGTACTCGTCGGTCGCCGTGTTTCATCCGGGCCCGTTCCACGTCGACTTTTCCTTTGTGCTCTACCGCCCCAGCACCAACACGACCGAATTCAGCCGCGTGGAAGTGTAGACGAGAAATGTAGCCATGTGGGTTTGTAACGGTTACGAAACAAGGTTTGTAACGCATCGTTTCACCTTGAAGCATTTTCAGATTTCCCCCCAGGCAAAATGACTACCACCATACTTCGTAGTACTACGTACTAGTAGTAGTACTACGTGTAGTATGAGCGTGAAGTTAAGCCGCTCTTAGCGCGTGTCTCTCCGGTGGTTCTGGGACTGGGAGGCCGCCCAAAAAGCATGGATCCTTGCGCGAGTGACTCGCACGACTTTGTGTCGTCATGGAAGCGCGATCCGACCGCGCGAGACGACGAGCTCGTTATCGCAAGCGCGCAGTTGCGGTCGGTCGCGCGCGTGGCCAGGCGACACGGTGCGCGCGCCACGCGGAGACGAGACCTCCGCGCCGACGCCATCGAAGATCTCGGGAGAGAAATGTTTGCAAGTGTAGCGGTGGTGGAGGACAACGACGACCGCGTAGATGGTGGCGGTGGCTTTAGCGAAGAAGAAGCCCGCGCACTGAAGAGCCGACGACAACAAGTTGAAGTTCTCATGCACTGTGTTCGACCACGTTCTGCGTCTCGCCTGCGACCACAGTCTGCCCACGCACATCAACGTATGGATTTAACTTTGCGCAGTGTGCCTCGTCCGCAATCGGCCACGGCATCGCGTCGTGTTCCGGTTCATAGCCAACAGCCCCACGACTTTGAGTGGATGCCGCAGGCCATGAAAGAGTCCAAGTGGACCGAGATGCTGCAGACTGGTCCACGGTTCCAGGAGCGGAGTTTGCAGCGCTTAGAGACCGAGACGTATGCGCTGCTTCAGCAAGTGTTGCGGGGTCCCTCGCCAAGGCGACGGCAATGGGATCTGCATTCGAGAGCGAAGTCCGGAAGCGAGACTGCGGCGGAGAAGAAGGCAAAGCTCAAGAAAAGCCAACTAGCTGACACTGCTGCTCTGAGAAGCGGTGCTGTGCCCGTCGGAAGCGGCCTCCAGGTCGCGCGGAAGATCAGCAAAGCTGCTAAGACACGATCACAAGAGAGAGACCGGCCTCTCGTTGAAGGGACGCACACGGGCTCTGTACGCAATGGAAGACGTTCGTCTCTGCCCTCTCAGAGTGGGAACCAGGCTGCGGCGATCGACCGTCGAGCGGTAATTGAAAAGACCAAAGCCAGATTCAGTGCTACGGCTCGAGACCCAAGGACAAGCGAGGCATCGATCCACGTATCGGAAAAGCAAGTGAAGAAACACGTCGTCAATGCCGAGGCCCGTGCGAACGTGATGCGCGAGATGGGATGGCTACATGACTTGGAGTTGCAAAAAGCTCCAGTAAAGAACACGAACTCCAAGACACGAACGCCGAGGAATGGAGATGACGTGTCTCGCCTCCTCGATGACGTGGAAGAGAGTTTGCCGTCGAAGGCGGTGGGATCTCCTGGTTTCACATGGGAAGACTACGATCGCTCCACGATTAACTGGACAACCATACCCCGCGAGACACGCGATACCAGTGCCTCAAATGCAGCTACTTCTCAAGTCGCCAAACGGCATGCGCCTCAGAGTTCGCCTCAATACGGCACACGCCCCGACGTGAAAATTGGCGGCATCGGCTGTGGCAGCTTGTTCCCAGTCTCCAACCCATTAGCTCTCCAGTGCGAAGGTACTCTCTCCGGCAGTGCGCCACCACCACATGAAGACGAAGAAGAACCATCAGTCACAGCGGACAATTGGACTTATAGACGCGAAGATCCATCGCAGAACCGTGAACGAGAGCGTGCAAGCACGCGTTCTCAACAAACTCCGATTCTCAAGGACGTGGCCACCGCCAATGAAGCTCCTCGCAGTGGACACGTTTGTGCCAGTTTCAGCCAACAAGATGCGATCGACCGGGAGAGTCATCTCCACGGGATCGACGAGTCCATGCATGTAGTCCCTCCAGACCTCTGTATGAACGACGTAGCCGTTGTCGATTTGGTCTTGCTGGGCACGAAGGGCGGCAACAAGTCTCCGCCAACCACTGATGAAACAGTTCAAGACGCCACGATTGATTCGGCCTTTTCAGCACATGAGAAAAAAGACCGAGACAAGACAGGTTGTGGGGATTCTATTGAACACTTTCAAGAAATCCTCGCTAAGTCTGATGACGACGATCCATTTGGCCTCGGCGACACGGAGGTCGGCGACGCTGCTGTCTACATTTCTCCAAGAACCGAGACCGATGGGAACGAGGAGATCGCACGTAAACTACAAGAGCAAGTCGCTGCGCAGGACGAAGCCTCAGATGATGGACCACCCGCAAACTGTACGGCCTGTTTCCAGGTTGCTGAGGGTGGTGTAAGCGGCGATAACGTTACCGCACAGTCCGCCGTTGAGGCCTCGCCAAGCTCAACGTGTGCGCCGCAAGACTCTAGCAATTCGACAGCAAGTGATTCGTATCTACTACTCGCGACGACACAGCACGGCGATGCAGGTGATACGTGTTCAAAAGAGTGGAGATCGGCAGATGCGACGATGCGACGTCATGCGGTGGACATGGATGCGAACGCGAAGCACGCCGAGAAGATCTGTGATGAACACTTTGGCAACGTGGCGGCGGTAGAGAAGGACCGCTGGGACCACGAGGATGCTGCTCCACCTAGAACGCAACTAGTCGTGGTCTACGTGACGACACATCATGTATCCGTCCATGATTCTCCGCATCACGGTGGTGATCCAGCGGAAGCGTGCCAACGCGAGGTTCAAGAACAGAGCCGTGCACAGGCGGCGACTTGCATCCAGATGAAATGGCAAAGGCACGGCGCGGCGCGTGCACGACAGCCTCGCCCTCAGCATTATTGTGGGCGTGAGCAGCACGCGTCACGCCTTCTTCGTCATCATGATGGCGTGGTACTAGCTGTGGTCGAGCGGCACCACCTAGTTCAACGCGGTCGTGCAGCACACGTGCACTTGCGAATGGGTGAGTGTAAAATCGCCGTCGCTGCGGTGGAAGAAGTTGAAGGGGTCCATTTGGCGCCGGAAGTGGAGAAGGAAGATGCATTGCACCGTTGTCGCATTGCGGCCGCGCATCGCATCCACCAGCAGTATCGGCGTCATGTGGACAGAAGGACGCTGTTGGACCAACTCGCGTTCGTTGTGCGACAGCACCGACGCGAATCGAGGAAGAAGAGCCGTTGGCTCAGCAGTGGACAAGGCACCGACGGAACGGCGGCGGTCGTGTTGACTGACCTAGCTAATCTTCGACCACACGTCGTGCCAGAAGACACTGTTGCTGGACTGTCGAACGATTCGCACCTACAAGGTGACTATGCCATGGGTAAGCTTCTTGCCTCGCCGTTGCCACCGGACGACTTGGCGAATCGCCCCGTCCAAGAAGAAGACGCACTGCAGTTATGTGTTCAGTCTCCACATGTGCATGAGACGGATGTGGCTGAGATGCGCAGTACGTCGTTCCACGGTTTGTCGTTGAGCAAACAGTGCATGGATGAGATGTCGCGCGAGACGGGGATTGTCCAACGCGACGTCGTCGTCGTCGACGATGGCCAGAGTCTTGTTGAACCCAAGCATGGTGAGCAATCAGCTGGCGTGGACCACGCTGCTGCGTCGACGACACGCGACTTGGCCACCTCGGAGCTCGTGGGGACCACGTGGGAACGGTACATGGACAGCGGCACCAACAAGTCGTTCTACTACAGCGCCCAGCACGAACTCTCGCAGTGGACGCGTCCCACTGATACGAACACCACTGTCGTGGATCGCACAGTCGACCCACACGTGGCAACGGCCGAGGCCGAAGATGACGACGATGTTGTGGAGGTCGCCAGCAATATGAGCACAGCGACTGTGCTGGGGCTTCGCGACCGCTGGGAGCGGTACATGGACACGGAGACCAACAAGGCGTTCTATTTCAACCGCACGTGCCAGCGCTCGCAATGGGAACGCCCCCAGGACGTGCCAGTCACGGACGTGGCCGCTATGGTGGCCACCAACTCCTCGTCGGTGATGCTCAACACGGTGGCCGCACAGCACGATGCACGTGAAGATGGGGGTGCGCACAGAGACAGAACCAGCCACGACGCGGCCGTGCTTGCCGGGTCAGAGCAAGGTCTCGGTAAGGACAGCGTCGAGAACTGTGATCCCCGCCACGTGGACCAGCGCGAGTTTGTGGACGGCGAGCCAACCGAGTCTACTGATGCAAAGGCAGAGGAGTCCGTGCTCGCCACTACTACCAGCGAGCGGTGGACACTGCGCCGCAACAGCTCACAGCGAGGCGACCGCCGTGGCGAGTGGCAGGCGTTTGTGGACCCCGACAGCCTCCAGCCCTTTTACTACAATACGCGCTCTGGGGAGAGCACGTGGGACAAGCCGCTGGTCTTTGGCGGTGCGTCGCTGCTGCTGCTGGCCACGAGTGCGCCGCATTGGGTCCTCTACCAAGACGCCGAGACCGGTCAGCCATACTATGTCAATCTGCACACGAACGAGACCAGTTGGGAAAGGCCACTGGGCTTTGACGCTGTCGTGCGTGAACCCCATGAAGATCTCTCGCGGCTGCGCGGCATTGGCGAGCACCATAGCGAGCCGCCCGTCGCGACGGCTGGAGAAGACCAAGATGACCGAGATGACGCGAGCAGTCCCGTCGACGACTATGTCATTAGCATTCACGACGAGGACGACGCGGCCGCGTGGCTGGCAGCGGCATGACAGAATGGGAGATCCAGGGAGAGCGACCCGGACAATCTGCGGGAGGGAAAAAGTCACGCTGCTGCTACAGCACTGTAGTGGCCGTCTGGCCATCTGCAGCGGAAGCATTTCGTCTGTCTTGCACTCTACTGTACCGGGGTACAGGGTATTGGCCTGACGATCACTCATGTGCGGGCCATTGGGAGTCTGATACAGTATAATTCGCGCTACTGTAACTGCAGGATTGGATTTGGGCTGAACTGGCCAGCCCGGGTGCTGAAAAGTCGTGGACTTTTTGTGATCCACTCTGTTGGGAGATCAGTGTCTACCCAACGAGATGCTGAACACACGCAGAGAACAATGCGACGCGCCAAGCTGCACGCAACGCGCGCGTGGCACGCGGACGGTCTAGTACGGGAATGGTTCCAGTACGAAACCGTTGCGAGGGCGGTGCCGTTTTGCGGGGCGTCAATGGCATCGCATCGCGATGCTTTCGCACTGATCTGAAATGCTTCCTCGCAACGTCCAAGAACGAAGATGAACAGATCTTCTGCGACGTGTGGTCAGTAAGTACTGTTCTATCAATACATTTTGGTCTTCAATCCGGACTAAATATCATGATGTAATTTATTAGCGTCCATTTTCCGAACTCTTTCGGAACTCTTCTTGAACTGGCTGTTTTTGAAGCAGCCGTGGTCGTCCGGCCGGCCGGTCACAATGTTCCAGCTGCTTGGACGACCTCCTGGTGGCATTTCCAGCGTCCCATGTGGTTCTCATTGGTGTTGTCTCTCGAGGTTCTCAACGTTCTGAATTTCCCCTGTTGTTTGACCAGTTGCTCCGGTTCCAGCCGTCCCTGAACCTCATTCGGTCATTTTTTGCATCAGGGACGTGCCACTCTCTCGCGGCAGTCGAGGGACCAAAACCTTACCAACGCTCCCTCTTTTTTCGCTCTCCCGTCGTTTGGCCGCTCATCAACGTTCCAAGACACTCGAACAGCTCCCCGCGCACCCAGCGCCTGGGGCAAAAAAATCCACCACCAGTTAGTATTCTGCTGGCATCGCATATTGCTCTCGGCGTCCATCCTTACGTGACCTGAGCGGCCGGTTCAAAGAAGTGCTTTTTGCTCCGCGAATCCGCGCTTTTCACTCCCCCCCCATTCCTACGTGCGGAGCGCCAGTCACCAGAACCAAAATATTCACACAGCAGCATCGAAAGAACAGAGAACAAAACACTGCGATTCGCCAACGCGCCCAACTTTACCAACATACCCTCCCTACTTGCTACCAAGTCCCAACCCAAAATCCAACAATATGCGTGTCGCGTCGACCTTGCTGGGCGCGGCGCTCGCGCTCCCCTATTACGTGCGCGCCGGTAATATCGACAAGGACGGCTTCACGATGGACGGCGTCGCGACCTACTGCCAGGGGCTGGGCAAGGCCACGGGCACATTCCCGCAGCTCGACAAGAGCAGCCTCAACCGGTGTCCCATTCTCGTCAACCTCACGCCGAGCGCCACGACCGTCCACAAGAACACGCCGCTCGAGGTCAAGTTCAAGGCCGCGGCCAAGTTTGGCGAGATCCCCGACAACATTTTCCCACGCGCGATTACGGACCAAGGCGCGAAAAAAGTCAGCGCCGTGCAGGCGTCGTTTGTCAAGTGGTGCAAGGCCGGCACGAACTGCGACAAGCCCATGGACGGCACACCGTTTGGCGCCGAGGCCGGCACGGGCGACTTTGACGCGACCGGCGCCAAGGCGCTGCCGTCCTATCGGTTCACGTTTGCCGACCCCGGTGACTATGTGCTCTTTGGCCAAGTCACACTACCGGGTGATCCCAAGTTGGACGTGAGCGGCCAGCAGTTTGTCGCGTTCCAAAAGATCACGGTCGTCGACACGGGTGCGTCGATCGCGCCGTCGCCGTCGCCCACGCCCAGTCCGCCCTTGTCGTCGTCGTCACCGGCGCCCTCGTCGGCACCACCGTCCAACGGCACAAGCATTGGCTTTAACACCATTAACAACAGAACGTCGAGCGGATCGGTCGCGAGCGAGTCGGGCGTCGTCAAGGCCGCGGTCGACAAGCCGTCGAATGGCGCGCCGTCGACGCCGTCTAATTTGCCGCTCGAAGGCACGCAGACCAACGCTGGTAGTGCCGAGACCGACAAAGGGTTCTTTTCGTCACGGGGTACGTTGCTGGCTGCGGTCGCCGGTGCCTGTGTCGTCGTCATGGTGCTGGGCTACGCCGTGGCCATGCGCCGCAAGGGCAAGAGCGGCGTCGAGGGCGGCGGCGCCAAGGCCGATCCGCGCGGCCCGACGCCAACGTTCCGCATGAGCCACAACAACAACCACAGCAGCGACGACATGGACGACCCCGAGCCGGTCGCGTACATGCGTAAAAAGTCGGTCCGTGGCAGCACCATGGCAAACGCCAACGCGCACAGCAGTCTGCCGATCCTCGGCGGCACGAGCACGTCGTCGACCGACGAGATTGACGCCATGCCCATGCATACGGAGAATATGGACTATGACGAGGGCACGGTCACGGCCAGCAACAAGGCCATTGCCACGCAAGTAAAGCACCACCACCACAAGCAGTCGCCCGACGTG
This sequence comes from Pythium volutum, assembly GCA_023334575.1. Classification (NCBI taxonomy): domain Eukaryota; phylum Oomycota; class Peronosporomycetes; order Pythiales; family Pythiaceae; genus Pythium; species Pythium volutum. The sequence continues at coordinate 53,824 of JAADVC010000005.1, read as the reverse complement.
CGTGCGTCCAGCATGTCGTCGCGCGGCATGGCCGCGTCGTCGCTGTACGACGACAGTAACCTGGCGCCGGCCTCGCTCTATGACGACGACCGCGGCACCGCCTTATACAAAGAGACACAAAAGCCGTCGAAAAAGAATGTGCGCGCGTCCGAGCAAGAGCGCGCGTTCTACGAGTCGGAGCAGTGGGACGCCGGCGCCACGGCGCACCCGTACGACGACCGCGACGTGAGCATGATGTCGTTTAATGACGAGAACGACGACGGCGGTGCAAGCGGATTTGGCATTCACGGTGCCATGGACGACCATGACGAGGAAGGCCGCACGTCGCGGTTCAACTCGGAGGCCTCGGTCGACTCGTACGCGTTCCGTCCGTCCCGCGTCAGCGTCGCCGAGTCGTACCAGTCGCGCGTGTCCCGGAACAGCTACGCCGACAGTGAAATGTCCCGTGAGAGCTCGCGCATTAGCGGCATGAGCCTGTACTCGGACCGCGGCACGAACGTATAGTGTGTCCATTGTTTTTTTTCTGGATCGAGTGAAATTATTAGTACCTTATGGAGTGGATTAGGACAGAAGGATGGGGAGTGCGACCCACCTGATTAGCTATGTGTATGTTGTCCCTAGTAGATCAGGGATTATGACGACGATAAACCCGTTCATTCAGTCACACATGACTAGAGCTTTTCATTATCAAGACGACACTAGGCAGAGAGAGAGGTCTGGGATCAGAGACTTGCATTACAGGTTGTGCTGCTTCACGAGCGCCGTGAGCTTGGCAATGGTCTCGGGCTCACAGGCCACGAGCGGCGCACGGACCGTGGCCGTGCACTTGCCAATCATCTCCATAATCTTCTTGACCGGCTGCGGGTTGGCCTCAGAAAACAGCGCCTTCACGAGAAAGATCTGGATTTTCAAGACAAAACAGGGTCAGCCCCCTCGCTCTTATCTCCTCCACGCCTGATGATTAAAAAAAAAGAAGTACGTTTTCCAAATGGGCTTTGCGGGCCGTGATGAAATCGCCCTGCAACGCTGGACGCGTGACCGCGAGCACCTTGGCGGGAGCTGCACCATCAAATCGTTAGGAATTGAATACAGCATGACCAACGGTTGTCGGGTGAGGAGATGGTACAGTACGTACAGGCATTCGAGAGCACACTAATCACACCTGTTGCGCCAATCGCAATCATGGGCAGCGTGAGGTTGTCGTCGCCCGAGAGGATCGTAATGTCGCACAGCGCCGCGATCTCAGACGCCTGGTCGAGCGAGCCCGTGGCTTCCTTGATTGCGACAATGTTGGGCACCTTGGAGAGCTCGGCGATCGTCTGCGGCGTGAGGTTGATGCCCGTTCGCCCGGGAATGTTGTACAGCACGACGGGAAGTCCGACGCTCGCGACGGTCTTGAAGTGTTCATACATGCCCTTTTGCGTTGGCTTGTTGTAGTACGGACACACGACCAGGCACGCGTCGGCGCCAGCGTCCTTGGCGGCCTGCGTCAACCGCAGCGCCTCGCTTGTGCTGTTGGAACCCGTGCCGGCAATGACAGGCACGCGGCCGGCCGTGTACTTGACCACCTCGGCGATGACCCTGTCGTGCTCCTCGTGGGACACGGTGGGGCTCTCGCCAGTCGTGCCCATCTACAAGAACGCATGATTCAGCCACCAGAAGTATAAGACCTTAGTTATCGCTTTGTCCACTTACCGGTACGAGACCGTCGATGCCCTCCTGGATCTGCCACTCGACAAGCTCACGAAGCTTCTCGTAGTCGACCGCCGAGCCATCCTCCGTGAAGGGCGTGACAAGCGCCGTGAATGCACCCTGGAGCTTCATAGTGTCTTGTTCTGGTGTCGTGGTGGTGCTAGCAAAGATTCTAAAATGACAGGAGCATGGATTCCAGCAATGGTCAGCGAATCTCCTCTGTAAAGATCATGGACGCCGCACTGTGCCAGACTCACCTCAAATGGGCGCTGGAGCTGAGGAATGGGAGTGCGGCGGTCGGGACGAAAGCAGCGACGCTTCTAGCGTGAAGGCTAGGGCGCTGCGCAGCCAACGAACCGGTTTTGGCCGGATCTTCTCGTCATCTCTCGTCCAGAGTGTTTGCACAACACAAGAAAAATCCTCAACGAAGATGGGTTTAATCCACTGAAACAGGAGAATTTCATTGCAGCACCGCACATGGCGTGATCCCACTGTTCGCATGCGACAAGGCTTCTGGCACAGATCCACCAAGTGTCCCACAGTGCCTTGTAAGATATGCTTCACAGTAATTGATATACCCTCAGTAGAAGAACCGTACTTGTTTTCAACACACAGTAGTGACTCATATCACCCTGCAGTTCAGTTTGTAGGGTGTCACTAAAATCAGGACCCCTGCCCATCCCTGCTTTGAAAGTTTGAATCTGGGGCGGGAGCGAGAGTGTTGGTCTCGCGCGGAAAAAGTGGGGGCGGCAAAACTCGCACCGGCCAAAAGGAAAAGGAAACGCGCGGCCATCTTCCCGACCGCGACGACGACGGCAAAACAGCACAGACTCTCGACCATGGCGTCGATCGGAATGGCGCGCGTGCACGACGAGAATAACAACGAGTCGATGCTGACGTCGCCCAGCGGCCGGACGTCGCGCAAGCGCAAGATGGAGGAACGCGATGAAAACTCGCTCGGCGAACCGGAGGATTTCGAGTGGGAAACCTCCAAGGAAAACGTCATGCCTTTGAAGCGGGGTCGCGTTGTTGACGACCTCAATCGTGCGCTTAAGACCCAGGAGTCGTTCCAGGGACGAGCGAAAGTGGACCAAGAGGCGAAAGACATGGAGGTGCGCGTGCACGCCTACACAGGACCGGACCCGTTGAGCGTGTGGGTCCAGTACGTCAAGTGGCTCGAGGCCAACATGCCGGAAGACACGAGAAAGAAGTTTGCTGCGCTCGAAAAGTGTACGCGAGAGCTCAAGAGCCACGATGAGTACAAGAACGACATCCGCTACATCCGGCTGTGGATCCAATATGTACGTGACCAAACTTGTCTGCGGAATTGGAGCCTACGTGAGGTAAACTAAACTAACGTGGCATTCGGCCGTAGGCTGATCTCGTCTCGAATCCGAAGGACATTTTCAAGTTCCTGTACGTGAACAAAATCGGTGAACACGTCGCGCTCTTCTACGTCGGATGGGCCATGGTTCTCGAAAGCGTGGCCAACTATGCCCAAGCCCACAAAGTGTACTTGAAGGCCACACAAAAGTAAGCTCACTTGAAGAGGCAACATCGATGAGACAAATTACTGATACACGCGTTTTATTTGTAGGAAAGCGCAACCCGAAGATCTACTTGACCGAAAGTACAAGGAATTTCAGCGTCGGATGAGTCGCCACTGGTTTAAGGTCAGCTCCTCAGAAGGAGGCGATGCATCTATGGGTGGGAACCAGAGGTTTGCATTGGAGGATATCTCGACTGACGGTGCCGATATCCAACGCCTCGGGAACTCGGACAACTTTCGCCGCTACGCTCAATCCCAGGCGGAGAAGATGCAGCGAGCGAACGCGCACAAACCGGTATTCACAGTCTACGAGGATCCTGTTGGGGCAGAGGTGGACTCGCTAGCTACTGGTACTGACTGGAAGCGACTCGACACCGTGGAACAACAGAACAAAGAGAACGACACGGCTCCGACTCGATGGAACGATGGTCCACTCCACCGCGGGAACGCGATTGTCCCTCCTGCAGCTCTGCGCACTGCAACCCACCCGCCAGCCGAAGTGATCCAGGTTTTTGTTGACCCCGAGTTCATTTCAACTCATGCCGTCAGTGTGGAACGTGACCGCTCACTCACGTTGCGACAGAGATTGGATGGTGTATCCACTGAAGAAGAAAAGTTGCTTCAACAACCCTTAAAGAACTTCACAGGTGATGCAAAAATGGACACCACGAAGCCGCCTCGTGCCGCGAAGTCGAGCAGACCAAGCAACGAGAAGTTCGTTTACAACGAAGATCTCCTCAAGGCCAAATCTGGAGAAGAACTTTGCTTTGAAGAAGTGCGAGCTCGACAATTTGCTGCGAAGGCCACCAAATCCCGCGCAAATCAATCATTCGGCTCAGGTAACCGATTCCTGGTCGAGCAACGGGCCCAAGTATCCATCTCCCGCCAACCTCCGACTCAAAAGCAACAACTGAAAACGTCGTCGGATGGGCAAGCGTTAGTGGGTGTTCCTCAAGTCGAGCAAAAACGCATGCGAACCGCTGAGCCTGTGGCCACAATCGAATGTGCAGCTCAAGAAGACATGACGATCAACACTCGGCTGGCCGTGGACGACATCAACAACATGTTTTGCAGTCCGTCGCGCGAGAGCAACAAACCCGCCGAAAACGCGACTGTTTGGGAGGTACCTGAACCTGTCGAGAGGAAGTTGCATTTCAGCATTTTTGATGACTCCGTCGACAGCATTGCGGTCAATCCAAACGACATCTCGCTGAGAAATGAGCATGCTGAGCAGGCGACGAAGAATTCGTTCCAGGTCTTCACCGAAGATGTACCAACTCCACAACCGTTTCAAGTCTTCTCCGATGAAGCAGAGACCAAGCTGGCTGCCGCTCCAAGAACTGCCTCGAAGATGTCGGCTCGGAAGCCGCTTACCTCTCGTGAAGATATCGCGCGTCGCTCTCGATTGACGAACAAGGACATGCTCTTGAAGATCCAAACAGACGACACGTCAGCGGAGAACGACGAGAGGTAATGTGGCACACCGAGACCTCCATCACTTGTCTCACCGAGTTGTTCGCGCTTCCAGTTCGAAGCTCAGAGCCATCCTGAATCTCTTTCAACGCAACTCGACCAAGAAGCCTGTGATGAGGTATTGTAGAATGATTATGAATATGAATGTGATCTCGCGAGTATATGAGCGCGTGCTGCATACTAGTAATGTCGACAGTCGAACATGCGGATAGGATGGCGGTTATGAGGACAGTGCTGACTAACATGTTCTCCAAGGAACACTCATGCAAACAAGGTTACTACAGCACGGGTTCCGATCGTTGCTCAACGAACTTCACAAGCTCCTCAAGCCATCCCTGCATCGCTTGATCCTTACGCTCCAGCTATCCGAAAGCAGATGATCGAATCTGCCGAGGTCACATCGTTCGCAGCATCGAACCCTCACCTCGTACACTGGCATTCATCCAAGACTCCTTCGTTGTGGACCACGAATCAGCAGAGAAGAAAGCTCAAGAAATCAGTCTTCTTTCATCTTGACGAGAAAGTGAATGTCGAAGCTGTCGGGTTTCTTGGCTCAGGCGCGTTCGCTCAAGTTTTCTCCGTCAAAGTTGAAGGAGTTGACCCTGCACCGAAAACATTGGCGCTGAAGGTATGGAAATCCCCGTTGCAACCTAGCTGGTGGTTGAGGAAGACTAACAAACTCGATTACAGTGTGAGAAGACTGCGAGAAATCTTCTTTGGGAGATTTACATCACCGAAAAACTTCACAAATGCACCAAATTTAGCAGCTGCAACGGCTCGCCAATTCCTCGCATGTGCAGACTTGATATCTTCAAGGTGAGTACATCGATGTACTTCGAAGTATCCTTTACTAGTACTAATTTATCGTGCAGAATGGAACACTCCTGTTGATGGATAAGGCCCCAGCCGGCACGCTTCACGATCTTCTCAATGCGTACAAGAAGGTAGTATGTGATGTATTTCCTCAAGACCGTGAGTGGTCTCACAAAGGATGTGTCTGTAGGATCGAAAGGTCTTTCCAGAAACCCTGGCCGTCCACTATGCTGTTCAGATGCTTTACACGGTCGAGGCCATCCACGAAGCCAACATCCTTCATGGAGACATCAAGCCTGACAACTGGTTGATGGTTCCAATGAATAAAGTCGGGCAAGACCGCAGAATCTCGTCGAGAACTGGGAGTTTGCGTCTCATCGACTTCGGAAGATCGATCGACAGGAGTCATTTCCCGCCAGGAACCACGTTTCGAGGCGACTGCCACGTGAAAGGGTTCCAGACTATCGAAATGATTACCAAGAAACCGTGGACGACCCAAATCGATACATTTGGTGTGTGCGCCACTGTGTACTGCATGCTATTCGGCGAGTACATGGAAGTCTCGAACGTTCACCTTCCCGATGGTTCATCCTGGTGGAAACCTGTCCAAGCTCTCAAACGCTACTGGCAAGTTGCAATGTGGAAGTCCTTCTTCGACACCTTCCTCAACGTCCCAAGTTGCAACGACCAACCCTCGCTCGGGGCAGTCCGACGACGCCTGGAGCGATATCTTGAGGAAAGCCCTCATCGCCAAGAGGTTTGTTTAGCAACAGAGCGTGATGTCTATCCACACCACGCAACACTGACTCGCTGCATATTGTGCACAGGAACTTCGCGAGCTCCTCGCGAGTCAAGAGCGGATGCTGACCAAGTCGAAAGTCTGATCGCGCGACTGATGGCGACTTCTCAGGGATACGTAGACATCAAAACGCCTTCGACGACTGGCAATACTTTCCCTTCAATATTAGAGAAACCAAGAAGACTCGAGTTGTCATTACTTACGTACTGGTTACTGGGGTGGTTGAGACTGATAATGGTAGTGGTACCCATTGTAATCTGTCGTGGCATTGGGCTGCGCTGTCGAAGCAGACGACGTAGGTCCGTAGTGGCCGTATTGCTGCTGCTGGTACTCCGTTCCAGGAGCACCAGCAGTCGCAGCCGTGGCGCCAGATTGATCCCATGCACCATAGTTGTAGTAGCCATTGTTCCACTGGTCCCACGATTGCGTTTGCGCTGGATAAGCGCCATAAACACCACCAGGAGCCACTGGCGGCGGGAATGCGGTCGCAGGAGTGGACCCTAGCACTGGAGCTCCGGTCGGCTGCGTTCCAGGAGGAGGCGGTACGTCCGACGTCCCTGGGGCCCCTGCCGCTTGGCTCGCCGTCCATGGTTGCGTGCTGGCCGCAGTGGTGGCGTTGACAGGCTGTAACCACGGAGCTGTTACCGCCGCTGGCGTCGTGGTTGCTGTCGAGATGACGGGCTTCTCGCCCAACTGCTGCATGAACGACTGGTACTCCTTGTCTATCTCGGCACTTTCAGCTGCCGACTTTCCACGCTGTGTACAGTCGCGCGTCGGGTGACTCGAGTCCCCACAGATCGCGCATCGCACATCCACTGGCTTGAAGCTCTCTGTCAAAACGAAACACACACAACAAATCCATCGTCAGTGTCAGCGAGCAGAACACCAGTATGCGCCTCACAAAGACAAACTCACTCTCTCGGTTGGGGCATTCGTACTGGCGATGGCCCTTCTCCCCACACAGGTGGCAAAAGTCGTCGTCACGCAGTGTGCCGTTGATGAGCGCGAGCTCGCGCAGTTGCTTTTGCTTGTGCTCGTTCTTCATGTCGTCAACCGGTACAAGAAGCGACTGCACCTCCTTGGCCGCACGGTCAAGCTCATCGTCACGTTCGCCCATGATGAGCACGTGGAGATCGTCGTTTTCGTCCGAGTGGATCTTCTTGCCCTTGCTGCCTTCCTTTACAGAGCCTTTGCCTCGGATCGCAATCTTGCAATTCGTCTCCCTCTCCATGCGCTTTTGTGTGTTACCACGAGGACCGATGATCAGGCCGATAAAGTTGTACCCGGGGTAGTCGTTGACTGGGATGTAGATCTTGCGGGTCAGCTTCGAGCGCTGGTAGTCGGCGGGTGGACGGTACATGGGGTTGACCTTGATCATCTGCTCAATCACTTGCTGTCGCTCCTTCTCGAGCGCCGCACGCATGCGCACTTCGCGTGTATTCGTGCGCTTGCCCTGGCCGTCGTACTGCGGCGGAGGGGACGGCGAACGGCTCGGGTCTCGCTCAATGCGCGCAGCATCCACTTCGACCGTCTGCAGCTTTTGGTTGATCTGCTCGAGCTTTGTGCGAAGCGCGACCGCCTGTTGCTGCTGTGGCGTCATAATCGCTGCGAGGTTCGCGACGGGCGTGGCGCCCGCTGGTGCCCATCGCGACTTTTTGCGCTTCTTCTCACCAGTGCCGTCGTCTGGTGCCGTCGTCGTTGGCGTCGTCGCCTCTTCGACGGCGTCGCCCCATCGACTCTTCTTCCGACGCTTGACCGGCTGCTCGCCATTCTCCTGCGCACCATTGCTTGCTTCAGGCTCAGCCTTCGTTTCTGCGCTCTCGCCATTGGTTGCCGTCACCAGTGCTGGCGCCTTGCCCGTCGCATCCGCTCCACAAACGTTTCCGTTGCCGTTGCCGTCACCCGTACTACCACCGCCCTCTGTCTCGCGCAAGAAGCGCTTGAGCACCTCGCGGTACGGCTCCCACGTCTTGAGGTCCTGCCAAAAGAGCGGCAGCGCGCCGTACTTGTCGGCAAGCTCGGGGTTTTGCCGGAACCACTGCTTCATGGGCACGTGGTAGTTCTTCATCATGGCCTCGCGCTCCTGCTCTTCCTCATAGTGGTATCCGTCCGCGGGCTTCGCGTCGGCGGGTGTGGGGGCTGCTGTGGGGGCTGTTGCTGTCGCAGTAGCAGCAGACGATCCACTCCCATTGTCCATGAACGCCAAGAAGGCCTCGTAGCCGCCGCCGTCCGCCATGGGTTATTAGTCGATGCGATTGCCGCTTTGTTTCCGCTTTGTTTTGTTCCCCGCGGTTCAATTTCTATGGAACGCTCCAAAGGGGCGGTGGCCCACTAAGTACGGCCATCTTTGGGTAGCCATGCGAACTTAGTGCATGCCTGCATTTACACCCAATCAGAAGAAACTACGTTATTTATTCTCCCATTTACAGCCAATCGGATTAGATTTATGTACCCTTTTTCACCAATGAAATGCCGCAATGGCCTGCCCGGGCGCGCCATTGATCTTTTTTGCCCCCAGGGAAACATCCATCCCCTCCCCACCCAAGCTGCAACCTGAGTGGAGAAAGCATGGAGGACGCCGAGCGCGACGACGCGCTGAAGCTATGGCTCGAGGCCTCGATCGCACACCCGACCGACCAGCACTTGATCCAATTGCTCCAGGTTTGTAGCTTTCCCATCCAGCGCTTTCTCCCTATACGATACAAAAACGATGGGTTGACATTTGGTGTATCTTGTGCAGAGTGACGTGTTAGAGAAACTGCAGAATGGAGAGCTGCCCGTGAAGCGCGCCATCAGCCAGACGCTCGCGGCGGCGACGCGCTGCCAGACGCGCGCGACCGAGACCCACTTGCGCACGCTTGTCGTGGAGGCCCACGCGGTCGTCGACGGCTTTGCCGTGGCATTTGCCAGCGTTTTGACGGCGCGCGGCAAGGCGCTCGCGCAGACGTTTGGCAGTGCGCGGCTCGTGGTCGTGCGCATCTCGTGTGCGCTTGTCGAGGCCGTCGAGAAGGCGCTCGAGCCAGGCGCGGCACAGCAGCCGACGTGGCTCGCCGACGTTGCCAAGACCCAGTCGCTTTTGCTCGAGGCCATGCTCCACGACGCCGACCGCGTGCAAACCATTGCCCACAAGACGCTGCTTCGTCTGCTACGCAAGTACCCTACGCTCATAAATGTGTACGTGGCGGTCGTGGTCGACGCTGCGCCAGAGCTGCAGCAGTACGCGCTGTGGCTCGTGCTCCGTCATCTCCCATTGGAGACGCCGACCGTCGAGAAGCTCTGGACCAAGTACGCATTCTGGGCGTTTGACTCCAAGACGCGTACGCTCGTGACGCTCAAGCACAATGATCTCCGCTTCAAGGGCATCACGCGTGACCAATTCGAGTCGCTGCTCAAGCCGACGGTCGCCAAGAACCTGAAAAAGTCGCCCGACTCGGCGCTTGAAGCGGTCGTGCAACTCGTGCGCGCCGTGCCACTCGATCTCGGTGTCTACTTGGGCGACGTGTTTACGACTGTGATCCTCGCCAAGCTCAAGTCGACCAAGGAAGAGGTCCGCGTGTTCACGCTCGCGCTCGCCAAGGAATTGTTGCTTGGATTCCAGTCGGTCGAGCCGTTCACGACGCTCGTGACCCAAATCGCGGCCATGGTCGAGGGCAAGCACGGTCTGCTGGCGCAATTCTATATGCGTGAGGCCGCGTACGCCGTGCTGGCCGATGCCGCCGATGCCATTACGGCATTGGGGAATGCCGACGACGCCAAGAGCGTCGCTGCCATTGCGATCCCGTCGCTGCTCAAGGCACTGGACAAGGAAGCCCACGACCAGGCGCGCCACTTGGGGCTCTTGGCGCTCGGCAAGTGGAGTGCACACGCCAACGAGATCTCCAAGGACGTGCTCGCCAAGGTCCAGGCCGCACTCAAGAACAAGTCGGAGGCCGTGGTCGCTGGGTACGTGAGAGCGATTGCGGTCTATGCGCTCCAGTCCAAGAGCGGCCCTCAGGATCTCGCGCCGGTCGCCGCGGAGCTCACACGCGTCATTGTTGAATCGAGCAAGAAGCCAACGATCCCGCATCTGGATGGCGTGCTCGCGCTGGGCGTCGCTGGTGCGTTGGCATTGTCCAGTAGCGCACTCGACCAGACGTTTACCAAGGACGGCGTCGCGCGTATCGCGTTGGATTCCAACTCGTTCATCATCTCGTCCGTCCGGAGCCTGCTGAACACGCTCGCGTTGGCTCATGATAATGGACAAGACACCGGCCGTACTCGACCCGAAGTCACGGCGCTGGTCGTGCTCACGCGCGCGCTGTCGTGGGTACTGGTGTCCAAGCAAGAGAATGCAAGCGTCGCGTATCGAGTGCTCGTGGAAGTGCTCACCTCGTCGGTGCTACCGGTCCGCAAGGCCGCCGAGACGGCCATCTCGAGTCTCTACGCCGCATCGCTCGACCATGTCGACCCATTCCTCGTGGCACTCCAAACCAAGCTCTCGGCGTCGGCCGAGCAACTCGACAAGGACCGCACGCAGAGTGTGGCGAGGAAGCCGTCCATGGTGTCGGACGATGCGTCCGGTACTCAAGTCGCGGTCGTGCCGTCCGCGGGCGTGTTGCGCCGCGCGCTTCGCGTGATCCTGCCGCAGCAGATTCGTGATGCTGACACTGTGCGTGACGCTGTGTTTGCTCGCGCGATGGTCGTCGCCCACCATCCGTTTGTCGTTGAAGGCCACACGCCCGACGTGTTTAGCAGTGAGTGGCACACGATTCGCGTTCGCTTCTTGGTGGCCGTGCCGGAAGAGGCTGCGACTGCTGCTGAGGAAGGCGACGAAGAAGAAGAGACGGTTGAAGAGACGGTCGACGATCGCATTGACCATTTCATGGAGGCGCATGAATCCACCATTAAGGAGGCGTTCGTGACGCTGCTGACCAACCCAGAGACTGGTCTGTTGTTCAGTCCACTCCACGCCGACCGCGTCGCAGCGCAGCGCGCGCTCGCGACTATGCTCAACTTTGCAGGCAACGGCGAGGGCGAAAGCATTGCACTCCACGAGGTCGTGCAGGGAGCGGTCATCGAACGCATTAACGCATTGCAACTCGACACGGTCACAAACGACGACGCCGAGCTCATGGAGACACCGTTTGATGAGCTGTATGTAGCCACCGCCAAGGCGGGGCCCGCTGGCGATGCGACCTCGAGTTCCACATCCAATGCCCGTCGTGGCGGTGGTGGCCGTCGTGGAAATGAAGAAGAACAGTGGGAACAGCAAGTGCGTGAAGAGCTCGAACGCAAAAAGGCCGCAGCTAAAGCGGGCGGTGGTGGTCCAAGCAAGAAACTCACCCCGGAAGAAAAGGCACTTCTCGCGCAGCAGCAAGCACGTCGTCTCCAGCTCATGCAGACCATGGCGACGCTCGACCAGATTGTCGAAACGATCGACTTTTTGGCCACGACTCGCCCCGACGAGCTCCACCCGGCGCTGCCGTACCTGCTTCAAGGGCTGGTCCGGCTTTTCCAGAGCCGCTTGTTGGAAACGCAGGCCAATGCGGCGTTGGATGCGCTCGCGAAGTCCATTTCGCCCGAATTGCTTCGTGACCACGCGTCCGACGTGGCCAGTTCGCTTCGGGTTGTGCTGCAGATCCAACAGGATACGTTGCTCTCGGCTAGCGCCAAGCAGCTCCAACTCGCCAAGCACAATGACCTCTTTGTGCGCACGCTCGCAGCGTTGATGGACTTTGCGTTTGGCTTCCAGTTTGACTCGGAAAACGACTTTGACGGGACTGCGCCCGTGAACCGCATTGCACCGCCGACGTTGTACCTCGTATTCCCGGTGCTCTCGATGCTGGTCCATCACGAGCCGCAGATGCGCCGCTGGGCGCTGCCGCTCGTGGCGGCGCACGCGCAAATGATCCCGGAAGAAGAAGAAGAAGAAGTCGGCGACGTCGCGGCGCAACGCCTGCTGCGCAAGCCCATGCTCGAGCTCGTGCTGTACCTACTCGCACAGACGTCGGCGGGCGATATCGTGCCAATCACGAACGATGACTTGGCGCCGGCGCAACTGCTCGCGACCTTGTGTGAGGGCCCCGAGCTCTCGAGTGCCGAGTGGTCGCCCCTGCTCAATAACACGGGCGTGCTCTCGCCGTCTAGCGACGTGCGCCACGCGTGCCTGAAGGCCATGCTCCACGTATGCGAAGGCGACGATGGCGAGTCGACACTGAACGCGACGGGCAACTCGATGCTCGCGACGCGGCTTTTCCTCGCGTGCTTTGACGCTGGCGACGCGAACAAATCGATCGCCAAGAGCGTATGGGAGCTTTCCGGGTGTCAATTGACCAAACTCTTTGCGGCGCCCTTGCTCGTGCTGCTCAACCACAGCCAAGAGCACGTCCGTGAAAGCGCGTCGCTCGCGATTGCCGACGGCATGACGCAGTTCCCCGAGACGATCACGCCAATCCTTAATAACCTCAAGGCCCAGTTCCAGAGCCACTTGCCCAACGCCGTGGAGGATATCGATTCCTTTGGTAACCCGACGCTGCGTCGCCCCGGCCAGGGCGAACCTCTGGAAGAGCCCGAGACCTACACGCCGCGTTGTGGCGTCGCGCTCTGCCTCGAGAAGATCGCGTCCAGCAAGGCGCCACTGCCCAAGACCAGCGTCGTAGACGTGGTGGCGTTTGTGATCGACCACGGACTCGTGGACCCCAATGCCACGGTGCGCGCCCATATGCGCAAGACCAGTATCCAGGTCATTGACGCCTACGGCGGCAGCAGCAACACGGCGCCACTGCTTCAAATATGTGAGCAGGCGCTCGACAAGAAGCCCGTCCCGCAAAAGGGCGTCGACCACCACAAGGCCATGGAGCGCTACGACCACCAGCGCGAGGGCATTGTGGTCTGTCTCGGCGCCTTGGCCAAGCACATGGAGAAGACCGACCCCAAGGTCTCGTCGATTGTAGACTCGTTGGTCGACGCGCTCACGATCCCGTCCGAGAGTGTCCAGCGCTCGGTCGCCGCCTGTCTCGCGCCGCTGATCCCGGCCGTGCGGGAGCGGAGCGCCGAGCTGCTGACGGATCTGCTCACGCGTGCGACCAGTGCCGAGACGTTTGGCGAGCGCATTGGCGCGGCATTTGGTGTGTCGGCAGTCGTCAAGGGGCTTGGCATCTCGGCGCTCAAGCAGCACGACATCATCCCACGCATCGAAGACATGATGAAGACGGGCGGCGCCAACGCTCGCCAGGGCGCGATGCTCATTTTTGAGTGTCTCAGCTCGCGCCTGAAGCTGCTTTTCGAACCGTACATTATCGTGATTTTGCCCATCATGCTCAAGTGCTACGCCGACGCGAGTGTGCAAGTGCGCGAGGCTGCGAGCGAGACCTCCAAGAAGATCATGGCGAATCTCTCGGCCCACGGCGTCAAGCTCGTGCTGCCGTCGCTTTTGCGGTCGCTTGAGGACAACGCGTGGCGTACCAAGCAGGCCGGTATCCAGTTACTGGGCACAATGGCGTACTGTGCGCCGCGCCAGCTCGGCTCGTGTCTGCCGCAGGTCGTGCCCAAGATCACGGCGGCCCTGACCGACTCGCACCCCAAGGTTCGCGAGGCGAGCAAAGGGGCGTTACGCGACGTGGGCTCGGTTGTCCGCAACCCCGAGATTGCGTCGATCTCGACGGCGCTTTTGAATGCGCTGGAAGACCCAACGAAATACACGAACGACGCGCTCCAGCAGCTCCAGTCGACGTCGTTCCAGCACTCGGTCGACGCGCCGTCACTCGCGCTCGTCATGCCCATTATCACGCGTGGCCTCAAAGACCTTCGCGGCGACGCCAAGAAAATGTCGGCACTGATTGTCGGCTCCATGTGCTCGGTGATTAACGACGCCAAGGACTTGGCGCCGTACATGGAGATGGTTCTGCCGTCGCTCAAGACTTTGCTGATGGATCCGATCCCCGAAGTGCGTGCCGTCTCGGCCAAGGCCATGGGCAAGTTGGTCAAGGGACTGGGCGAGTCGCACTTTTCCGACATGCTCACGTGGCTGCTCGAGGCCATCAAAGGAGACTTTGGCAGCGTCGAGCGATCGGGAGCGGCCCAGGGCCTGTGTGAAGTGCTGGTCGCGCTGGGCAAGGACCGCGTCGAGGCCACGCTTTTGGACGAAATTTTCCCACTGGCACGCCACCCCAAGTACTCCGTGCGAGAAGGCGTGCTGTGGATCATTGCGTTCTTGCCGCCAGCGTTGGGCAAGGGCTTTGCCGTGTTTATCGGCGACGCGCTGCCTGTCATTGTGTCGGGTTTGTCGGATGAAGCCGACAGCGTGCGTGACGTTGCGATGCACGCCGGCCACGTCGTGGTCAATGCCCACGCGCTGTCGCACACGCGCGACATCTTGCCGTCGCTCGAGGCCGGTCTCTTTGACGATAGCTGGCGCATCCGTCAGAGCTCGGTCACGCTGCTGGGCGATCTCATGTACCGCATCAGTGGCACGCGCGCCGTCTATGGCGATGGCGATGACGACGACGAAGACGAAAGCGCCGGCAGCGCCGCCGGCGACAAGGCCATTATCAAGACGCTGGGCATGGACCGCCGCAATGCCATCTTGTCGTCGCTCTATATGATTCGCTCGGACACGTCGACGGTCGTGCGGCAGAGTTCGCTCCAGGTCTGGAAGAGCGTGGTCGCAAACACGCCCAAGACGTTGCGCCAGATCCTGCCGACGCTCATGGGCGTCATTGTGAGTGCGCTCTCGGGCGACCACGTCGAGAAGCAGACCATGGCCGGGCGCACGCTTGGTGAGATTGTGCGCAAGCTCGGCGAGAACGTTCTGCCCGAGATTGTGCCGATCCTGCGCGACGGACTCGTGCCCACCAACTCTGCTGGCCAGCGGCAGGGCGCCTGCGTCGGCCTGTCCGAAGTCATTGAGTGCTGCACCAAGAAGCAGCTCGAAGATTACGTCACGACGCTCGTGGACGCGCTGCTCGACGGTTTGTGTGACGAGCTGCCGCTCGTGCGCGCGTCGGCCGCTCAGGCGTTTGACGGTCTGCAGCGCAACATTGGCTACCGCGCGATTGATGAGACGGTGCCGGCGCTGCTGCAGCGCATCAAGTCGTCGAACCAGGAGAACCAAGAGCGCGCACTCAACGGTCTCCACGAGATTTTGCGGGTCAAGGCGAGGGAGGTCTTGCCGTACCTCATGCCGCGCTTGCTCACGACGCCGCTGAGCCTGCCGGCATGCCGCGCGATCTCGCGGGTCGCACAGGCCACCCACACGACGATCCACTACCATTTGGAGAAGATCCTCATGACGTTTGTGCCGCAGTATCTCGAGTTTCTCGACACGAACCCGACGCTCGCGCAGGACATCAAGGTCTCGTTGCGGGACGTTGTGCTCGCGGTCGAGGACGCCGGTGTTCATTCGCTCGCCGTAGATCTGTGCAAGCTCTGCGAAAAGGAGAGCGTCCCCGAGCGCTCGCTCGGGTTTTACCTCATTGGCGAGTACTGTGGCCACACGACCACGACGTATGCCGACCAGGCGCCATTGTTTCTGCGCCAGATCGTCACGCATCTCAACGATCCGGTCCAGGGCGTCGTGCAGGCCGCGTCCGACGCGCTCAAGGGCATGAACCAGACGCTGCGTCCCGAGGCGTTTGCCAACCACGTCGACTTTATTCGCCAAGGCATTAGTTCACTGGTCAGTGACGCGCGCCATCGCAAGGGTGGCGTCGGCGCTACGGGCGAATTCTTGCTGCCGGGCCTGTGTCTCCCCAAGGGACTCGAGCCGTTTTTGCCGAGCTACCAGTACGCACTCATGAACGGCTCGCCCGAGCTGCGCCAAACCGCGGCCGCCGGACTCGGTGAGCTCGTGCAGCTCTCGAGCACGGCGACGCTGCGGCCGTACCTGATCAAGCTCACGGGACCGCTCATTCGTATCGCCGGTGACCGCTTCCCGGGCCACGTCAAGGCCGCGATTCTGCACACGCTCGAGATCATTTTGGAAAAGGGCGGCGTCGCGCTCAAGCCCTTTTTGCCGCAACTGCAGACGACGTTTGTCAAGGCGCTCAACGACCCGGCGTCCGAGGTGCGCACGCACGGCACGACGGCACTCAGCAAGCTCGTCACGCTGAGTCCGCGTATTGATCCGCTCGTGGCCGAGCTCACGGAAAAGTTTGGCTCGACCAGCGGCGGCATCCGCGAAGCCAACCTCGATGCCATCACGTCGATCCTCCAGACGGTCGGCGACAAGGTGTCTGCGTCCGTGCGCAGCAGCCTCGAAGACGCGCTCGTGGAGCTGCTCGACGACACGGACGACGCCGTGCGGGACCGCGCGACCCAGTGTCTCGTGCAGGCCATCGCGACCGACGCGGAAGACGTCCATAAGCGCGTCGTGCGGTACGGCATGGCCCACGGCAAGGACGTGAGCGGCGTGCTGTGGACGCGCAAGCAAAGCGCCGCGGCGTTTCTCGAATTGGTGCTCGCGACCAAGAAGCCGTACCTGACGGAATTGGCGCCAGCAATCGCCGACGTGCTGGTCGTGTTGGGCGGCGACGACCACATTGCCGTGCGGTCGTCGGCGCTGCGCGCAGTCGCGTCGCTGGTCAAGCTTGACGCCGACGGTGTCCGTGTCGACGCGTTCGTGCCCGTGCTCGCACAGGGCATTGCGCACGCTAACAAGGACGTGAGCAAGACAGCGGCCAAGATTGCCAAGCGGCTCGCCAAGCGCGACCCGGCGTCGATGCGTGCCCACACGGCGACGCTCGTGCCGCCGACCTTTTCGCTCATCAAGAGCAACAATTTGGCCGCCAAGCTCACGGCCGAGCGCGCGCTGCTCTATTTGCTCGAAGTGCAATCGCGTCCCGAGACGCTCGAATCCTACGTCGCGACGGATGCTTCCAATGGCAAAATCATTGCCGAGTACGCGCGCCGCGTGCTGGCCAAGCTCAAGCCCGACAGCGGCGACGAGAGCGAGTAGAGTACGCCAGTACAACACAAGTCATGTTGGATACTTCGTGGGATTTGGCATAAATAGGAGAGACTTTTTTAGTTGGTTCATACGACCTGGTGAAAGGCACTGTGGTGAGTCTGGGGCGAGTCCGTGTCGTTAATCGTGGGCGTGCCTTCGTCGG
Source organism: Pythium volutum (assembly GCA_023334575.1). Classification (NCBI taxonomy): domain Eukaryota; phylum Oomycota; class Peronosporomycetes; order Pythiales; family Pythiaceae; genus Pythium; species Pythium volutum. The sequence continues at coordinate 36,411 of JAADVC010000005.1, read as the reverse complement.
TCGTCGACGCGGTCGTGGTCGAGGGCGGCGGCCGCCGGCGCCAGTTGCGGCGCACTTCAAAGGCCTGCTGCTCGTCGTCCACGGCAAAGATCCCGGGCTGTGATGTCGTACCATACAGAATCCAGTCAGTATCCCAAGTCTCTCTTCATCCATGACGAGGCAACGTACCCATCGCCAGCGAATGGCCATGGAGATGGCGACGACATAGGCAATCACGGTCGACGCGATCGCGACTCTAAAACAGTCGCCATTGTCGAGCGGGCCAAAATTGTATTGCCACACGGTAAGTGCGATTGTGCCCAATGCACCGGTCGCGAGCAGCATGACGCCGGGCACGACACCGAGCCATACGACTTGGCGCTGCGTCGGCGTGCCCAAGTGGAAATATAGCGCGACAATGCCACTGAGCATGGAGCACGCAATGCCCATGGCCGTGAGCACGCGCACGGTCTCGGGCGTATTCGAATGGCAGGCGCGGACCGCGTCGTCGCGCGTATCAAACGGCTGTGCGAGCGGCGGGTATACGGTCGTGTCGATCGGGAGTGTATAGTTGTAGCCGCTCGGATCGCAAAAGTCGCGCCATGCAACGTTCACAGTCGAGTCGTTCTTGCTGCTCAAAAGACGGATCGACGCGAGCCCGGCGGTCGCATCCGACTCGCCAAACTCGAGCCAATCGGGCCGCAGCAATTCGATAAAGAGCAGCGCGACAATGACCAGGGTGAGAAAGATCTGGTTGGCGTTCGGGAGACCGTAGGCGCGGTGCGTCCGCGGGCGGCGGCGCTGCTTGGGACGCGGCGCGTGGCGTCGCTCGCGGCGCGTGCCTTCGCCTGCCGCTGCCGCTGCTGTGGGGCGTCCAGGGGGCCGCGCGGCAGTCGCGTTGGCGTTGGCGTTGGCCATCTCGCGCAGAGAGACCGGCCACGAGATGGTGAGACTGGAGCTCTTGGCAAACGAGAGAACAACAAGACGATTTTCCACGGCGGAACCAAAAGTCAGAGAGAGCAGTTCCGAACCTCTGATAATGAATACCTGACCAGCTGCTTCGTGGCGTTGGATAACTAAATGACTTGGAATGTCCCAGGGTAGAACCTCTGGAAAGGGATATTAGGTCCGAGAAAGTGAGGCATGTCGCGGATGTGTCGTTGGAGATCACAAACGAAAATGGCGGATGCCCCCCGAATGATGATCCCCCTCAAAGTGGCTACACCCACATCCAAAATCTGAGATGGTATAATTTCGGATCGCTGATCCAACGCGCTATACAGTACCAAAGGGGATGTGGAGGTTTCCCAATGGTATTGACATTATCAGAAATGAGAGAGAGACGGGCATGCGGCGAGTGGCCGACGGCAGCACGCTTGAGACTGCAACACGCACAGCCTTTCGCATGCGATACTTTCATGACGGTGATGCGGGTCGCAGGTTGTTGTTTGTGTGTGTTTACTTTCGTCCCTTTTTCTCGTCGAGCTTGTCGCTCGCGTAGGCAATGCCGACGCCCGTGCCGACCGCGATCAGGACGTTGCGCGTCGCGGCCATCTTGCCACCTACATACAGCGTTTGGCACAAGACCGGTTAGAAAAACGCCCTGCATAGGTATTCTACTATCGATATCCAACGTACGAACAAGCGACGGCAGCCCGACGATTGCGATGAGTCCAGCGAGCGCCGCCTCGGGGTGCTCTCGGCGGAACGCATTGAGCTTGTTAAACTCTATATAGTTACGAATCGTTAGTCACAAACGATCTGATCCCCAAATCGCTTTTCCCTGTAAACCGTACGAATCTGCGAGTCGGCAAGCAGCGACTTGACCGGCACGAGCTGCGCGTCGGCGGCCTTGGTCGTCTCGTTCACCTTCATCTATAGAAATACAGCCAGCATATCAGGCCCATGCTCCCGCTTCTGATACTATCGCTTTCTATCAATCCAAACCTGCACATCGTAGAGCTGATGGTTGACCGACTCGCGCGCGCTCGCAATCTGTTGCCGCAGCTGCGTGCCGTCACGGCCGCCGGCCTGTTCAAAGACCTGGATCACGGGCCGCACGACGCTCTTGATGCCGGTCACGGCTTCTTTGCCCAGGCGACTGATCGCGATGCGCGCGTTGCCCGTGAGCTGCTGCGCCTGCTCGACTTGGCCGCGCGCGAGGGCCTTGATGTCCTGGACATTGCCGCCCACGAGGCTCTGGACCGACTGCACGGGCACCTCCACAGATCCTTTGACCGCGTCCACGGCCGCGTCCCACGGCTGCTTCTTGTCGTCCGTCATTATAGACGGTTGTATAGAGAGGAGAAGAGAGAGAGAGGAAGCGTCCAGTGCTGGCGTGTTAAGGTGGCCGAATCAAATCGCGCGCTTGTGGTAAAGAGCTTCTCGACCACGTCCAGCGGCGCACGTCCGTCACGCGAAAGGCTCCTCTTCTCCAAGCGTGAATAAAAATCAATTTTCATTTCAGCCAATCATCATCCACTATCGTACTTATCCGTTGATTATTGGGTGTAATTGGGTGATGTCTGATGTGGACCACATCCAGCTAATGACCTAAAATAGGACATTTCATAATCCCATCATCATCCTCGTTGAACCTCTCTCTCTTTCTTCCCAGGCCAATGACGTCGGCGACGGCGATGGCGTCGCCAGCAACCTCTGCGGCCGCAGCGGCGCCGCCCTTGGCGTTGGTGTCGCCCGTGGCCAAGGCGCTTAGCCGTGCTGAGCGCGCGCTTGCGGCCTTTCTACGTGACGATGTGATTGCGGCATTTGCGCGCGCAGCGACCGACGACGAACGCCGCGTCGACGTGTACCTGTCGCTGAACCAGGTACTGCGGCTCGAAGACACGCGCGGCTCGGTGCGCGTGCTGCAGCACTTTTTGCCGCATATCCTGAGCGCGATTTACGTCGACGTGCAGCGCACGACCGTGCGCGACCTGCTCCACCTCGCGCTGCGCACGCTGTCGTACTTTCTGCACCACGACGTGCTGGCCGCGGCGTTTCCGGATGCACAGATCGAAGCGTTCCTGAGCGACCTCACGAGCCGCCTCGCGTCGACACAGGACGAGGTAAGTTTTGAAAGAGGAGACGGAGACGAAAGGGTTAGACGCTGAGATATCTCACGGGGTCTAACCACGCGAATGGATCTGATATTCTCGACCAGGCAACCTACAAGCTCTGTGTCTGGTGTCTCACGATGCAAAACGTCGACCTCACGCGGCTCGACTTTCTCCCGCGCATTGTCGAGGCGCTCGTGCAGGCGATCATAAATCCGTTTGACTCGCGGCCCAGTACGTTGCCGTCTCGTAGTGATAGGAGGCACGGGTGGTCTAACCGCATTTTTTGCATTTCTATAGTCGCCATTGAGGCCATCAAGGGTCTCCACTTGCTGGCCTGCAAGTTCAAGCCGCTCATGCTCGCACAGCGCACGACGCTGTGTCTCTGGTTTCGTCCGGTCGTGAGTCGGCTCGCGAGCTCGGACAAGACGACGCGCCACCACGTTGCGTTGGCGTTGCTGGAAGCCGCGGCGTTTGCCAAGACGCACGAGTGGGAAAAAGACGTGGAAGACGAGATTGCGTCGGCGCTCACCGAGTACGCGCTGCCGGCGATGCGCAACCACGTGAGCCACGAGCGCCACCACGACGCGCTGACAGTGTGGACGATTCTGCTGCTGCTGTTGCGGCGCCGATTGCCGCGCGAGGTCGAGCTGCTGAACGAGCTGCTCTCGGTCGCCGAGCCGCTTTTGCGCGACGCGGACGCGAGCGTGCGACTGCAGAGCACGGACGCGTGGCGCCACGTGGTCGCCGTGTTTCGAACCAATAAGGAATGGGTCTTTGACCGCAACGTCGTCGTGCTGCTCGTGCGCCCCGTACTCGTGTGTCTCGAATCCGAGACGGCGATCAATGTGCTCCACGCGGCCATCTCGACGTGGCGCGCGGTCGTGACGACAGCGGTCGAAGACTTCAATTCGTTCTGTGAGGCCCAGGGCCGCACTGTCGAGGCGACCCAGCAGAGCGCCAAGAAGATCAAGTACAAGAAGTGGCTAGACGACGCAATGCGCAAGGTGCTGGTCGTGGCCATGGAGCGAGAGCGCAAGGGCGAGCCCGATGACAGTCATGCGGCCGTGTACGAGATGATCCAGTCGACTGTTCGAGAGCTTTTCTCGACCGTTGTCGTGCCCAGCGACTCGAAAATGACGGCCACCCATGCAGAAAGCAGTATCGGCAGTAGCACGACTGCGGCAAGCTCGGCCGGTGTGTCGGAGGATCCCCATAGCCGCAGTCGTCGCCACTCGGGCATGGATCTCTCGGAACGAGACGACCAGCTCTTGGACGCAGAGCTGCTTCAGCACAGCGCCTCGGCGTCCTTGTCCAGTCTTGCGGATGGCGCAGCGTCTTCTGCTCCGCCCGTGACGCCGCCGTGTCCGCCACTGAGTGGGCTCTTGCTGGCACTCGCGATTGCGATTCCCGATGTGTTGAAAACTGTCGAGCGACTGGGCCACGCGGGCACGGGCTCGGCGCACGCACGGCGGTGGCAGCAATTGGGCGTGTCGATCTGGGACGGATTCTGCACGCGGCTCGCGAAAAGCTCTGCGGCCACGCCAGCACCTACGGACCAAGGCGTCGAAAAAATGCGGCTGCGGCTCGTGCGCTTTTGCTTGGACTTTACGTTTGGTCTCTTGGCGTCGTCGGGCAGTGCGGCCGCGAGCAGCTTGGATTCGCAGGCCAGTGTGCTCGTCGTGCCGTCGCTGCCGACCGACACGGGCATGACAGCGATCGATCTGATCCATGGCGCGCGACCTCAGCAACTCCAAACAGCCCACGCGTTCCAGTGGCAGCTGCGTCTCTTGCATCAGATTCTCAGTCTCACGTCGTCCAACGACGAGCTCGTGGGGCTTTTTCAGCACCCCAAGAGCCGCATCTCGCAGCATCTTCTCACTCGCGTCGACCGCATTGTCGAGGGCAATGACGTGTACAAGGCGTGGCTCGCGCCCTGGGACCACGCCGCCGTCAAGCACGGAGAGGGCGACCCAGCTCGGATCGACTTTGCGGCCAAGCCGGCGACGCTGCTGTGTGTACTGCTCTTTCTCGTGCTGTGTCTGGCACTCGCGTTCGACGCCGAGGACGCGGCGGCCAACGATAGTCCGCTCTGGGAAATCGTGGGTATCTTTGGTGACGTTGTGCAGGCCATTGACAAGGCAATTGACCCGACAACGCGGTTGAACAATGGAATCATCTCTAGATTCTGCGACTTTGTGGCCAAGAGCCCAATCGCCGCGATGGCGATTCTTGAGCGGGACGAGATCCACAGCGAATGCACTGGCGTCGGTCGGTTGCTCACAGTGTGCGGTCGCCTCACAGCGAGTCGAAGTGACGAGACGCAGGACAATGCCGCCATGCTGCTGCAGCTGCAGCGGTCGCCCGTCAAGGCCTTGTCTCCAGAACGCATCTCGACCTCAGTGTCGGAAGCATCTCATCATGCGACGACCCCACGCACGACAGAGGACCATCAGAGTGGCGTCTCGACCGGTTCTGACGCCGCAACCTCTCCGTGTCTACTGCAGGTCAAGCGAGGCGGCGCCAGTACACCCGCTGAAAAGACGGGACCCGTCGAAGCGCTCTCTCCAGTACGTCCTCCACGTCCGCGTACTACGACTACGACGCCACTACCACAGACGCCCGTGCGTCCGAAAAAATCGGCTTTGAAACCGCCGACCACGCCAAGCACAACGACCGAGCCGGCTTCTACCAAGGGTGCCATTTTCCCAGAACTCGCGGCCAGCACCGAGTCGCTCACGCAGATTTACAGCCATTTGCCGTTCTCGTTTCGCCAGATTGCACTGTTCCACAAGCTCGAAACGATCGGCCAGCTCGCGTCCATGACGGTCGACCAGGTCGCCAAGATTGGTATCAAGGAAGCCGTCGCGAGAAAGGCGCTTGCCGAATTCCAGGCGAGACGTGCGTGTGCGCGTTTGCCCGCCGGGATCAATGGCCCGTTTCGCCAGCGGCTCTTGTCGCCGCCGCTCAAAGTGCCGACGCCTGCGGTCGCGTCGCCGTCGCCAAAGCGAATCCTCAAGCGACCGCAGTCGACAACAGCAACCGCAAACGAGTCGCCGTCCAGTACGAGCAGTCGCGTGCCGGCGACACCGCTGCCGTTGGAGAGTCCACAGCATCGCAAGCGTGCGCGCCGCTCGCTGCTCGAGCTCAGTAGTAATACCAGTGATCAAGCCGACGCAAGTAGTAGTACTACTACGAGTATCAGCCATGGACGCGATTGCTCGTCTAGCGCAACGACGCCGTCGTCGTCGTCGGAGCAGCGCGTCACGTTTCGGCTCGCGTCGCAAAGCGGCGAGAGCTTTCGCATTACGCGGCCAGGCAGTGACTCGCAAGACGTAACTGAGCCTAAGCATGAAGACGAGGACGAGGACAAGGAGACTGCGCAAGAAAGGCTGCAGTCGCTGTTTCTCAAGATGGACCAGCACTTGCAGCGGTCGCTCCATTACGCCAAGAAGATTGGCGACGACGAGGCAAGTCTTTTGAGTCTCTGTAGCAGCAATGCGAGCATGGGCGACGACAATGTGACGATGGACGTTCTCACGCAGGCGGTCCAGCACTCGACCGCCATGGTCACGGAGATTAACCGTCGGCTCATGGCCAGTATAGAACGAAACCACGAGCGACGGCGAGCCAAAGCCGACATCGACTGATCCAGCGAGGCCGAGTAAACGTATACGACTGTAGTACACTCCGACTTGATGGCCGTCTGAAAATACCTGGCCTTTTTTATCAAGTCACTTTGCATAGGTTGCGCTGTGGTCGACATCGGTCTCAAATCGCTACCATTATGATGGGCGATGCTAGCGTCGCTCCGTCCGTGTGGATTCCGAGACTGGATGCTTCGCTGTTGGGTGGAGATCGCTCGCTAGAGACTTTGCTGCACCAGACCTCGGCCGTCACGATTCGCCGCAGTCGCCTCACAAAAGGAGATGCTTCGGTCGCGCTGCTGTCCTTTCGATCGTGTCATGCCAAGCGGCACGAGCTCTGGCACGCGACGTTGCGGCTTCTCGAGCACAACGTCTTTCGACAAGCGCAACACCCGGTGCGTAATCACAGACACTATGAGTCTCACAGTATTGCGGCTGATTGAGTGTATTGTGATGTCGGCAGCATTTGGTCTCGGTACTGGGGCTCGCGGCCAAAGCCGGTCAGTCAGATGCTGATGCCAATCCAGCCATGGCGGTCGTCATGGAGTGGATGCCCACGAGTTTGTATGACGCACTTCATGTCGACAAGCTCATCTTGGAGCGGTCCGAGATCTTGTGGTTCGCCACGACCGTGTTTGAGACGCTCCGCTTTCTCCACGAGTCGGGCCAGAGTTTTGGCTCGACGCTGACGAGCCGCAAGGTCATGCTGGGCAGGTGTGGCCACGTCAAACTGAGACGCTTTTGCGCCGAGTGGATTCGTCAAGAGGCAGAAGACACTGTAGCGACCAGCAGTGCGTCCAAAGCGTGTGCCTTTCGTTCGCAGTACGTCATGCCCCCGAGCCCTCATGACGATGACGCGACAGCACCGACACTAGCGTCCACGCTTCTCCAAGCCCAACGGGCCGATCTCTTTGCGTTTGGCATGCTGCTGCTCGAAATGTGTACGGGCGAGAAACCGAATCCTGAACTCTGCAACCGCACGTCACGGGCCGGACAGATGGACGCGCGGTTCGAGCGGATCATCCGCGCGACGCTCGGCATCGGTCGAGAGACATCCGCGCAGCGGATATACGAGGAAGACCCGACTGCTCTGCTAAGCTACTGCACGCGCCTTCTTTCAGAATGCAACCGAGACGCGTTCGGATCCGATCCTGGACGACGCTCGAGCGCCAGCTTTCGATCGTTTCTCCACGCCGATCGTTACTTTGTCGCCCAAGAGGCACACACAGTGGAGACGCAGCTCGCCCAGCGCATGGCGCAGTCCAACGTTGCGCTCAAGCGGCTCGCTGCGGTCGAAGACGATCTCGTTGACGAGCAAAAGAATTTTGAGGTCGTCGTCCAGCAGCTCGAGCAATTACGGCGTGACAAAGCGTGTGATGAAAGTCGCGTCGACGACCTGGACAAAGTGGTCACGCAATTGCATGCGGAGCTGGTTGCCAACGCCACTGGCACTGTGGAGACCCAGGAGAAGCTGGCGAAAGCCCAGGAGCAGCTCACTGCGCTCTCACGAACGATAGCCGAATCGGAATCGCGGCTGCAGCTCGCCCACACACACCGCTTGACGATCGAAGACGAGCGACAGTCGCTTCTCGTCGAGGTGTTGCGTCTCAAGGACGACATGCGCGACGGCGTGCAGACGCGACAGGATCTCGAGCGGCGACTGGCCGAGACGGCGGCCAAAGTCGGTGGTGAAAAGGATGCCATTGAGGAGCTCGAGGCGCGCTATCGACAGGCCACGCACCGCTGCGAGCAAGAGCAAAAGACGCGACGAGGCGTCGAGCGGCAACTGGAGACACTGACGCGTCAGCTCACGGCCATGGAGGACGAGCGATCGCGGTATTGCGGCGCGTTGCAGCTCACTCCAACGGGCCATTTGGACGCGCGCGCATCGCACCACTTGGTGCTCGAGCTGAAGGAAAAGCACGTGCAGCGTCTGCAGCACGACAACGCGGCGTTGAACGCCAGTTTATGTGAGACGCAGTCCATACTGAACAGGACCGAGCGAGAGCGCAGTCAACTGGAAGCGGTCGTGTGTCCCGAGATGCAGCAGCAGATTGATCGGTTGCAAAACGAGGTACACCAACTCGCCAGCGACGCTGCTGGACTCTCTTCGGAACGCGATTCGCTTCACGTGCGTGTCGCCGAGGCGAAAGCGTTTGCTCACGAGTTGCAGTCGACCATTTCGACAGTGGAAGGACACATGAGCGAGCTTCAGAAGCAGGTCGCGGATGCAGGTATGTAGTGGAGTTTGGCCTTACTGGCTGTTGGTTACGAGTACTGATTGCCTTGGTCGTTTTGTTCGTCTTCGACAGATAAAGCGCGACGCCTGCGGCAATGTCTCACACCCAACTGTGATGCGCCTCGGTATCTCGTCAAGCCGTCTGGGTTGTGCGTCGACTGTGAAGCGAACATGAGCAAAGTGCGCGCCAAGTCGAGAGCGTCGCTGTCGTCGTCCATGTCGTCGACGCCACCGTCGCGGTCGCCGTCTCGTGAAGTTGGGAAGCGTAGCCATCGACGGCAACGCAGTCTTGACGGCGCGACTGCGACGCTGAACCATACAAAGAACGCACCGATTCTAGATCTTCTCAAGCGCATCGAGGTCGCGCGCGATTGTGACGATGAATCGCGAGAAGAGTCGGCTCTGGACGTGACTGCCATTCTCAAGCAGCTCGGAAAACTGCTCAAAGATTCAGGTATGAGCGGCCCACCACCATATTTGCAACACGCCACACAGACTGACAATGGTTGTTCTCCCACCCCTAAACTGCAGCCAGTCTGAAGGAAGACTTGCCGGAATGTGGCATCTTGCGGTGCATTTTGTCGGTCATGGAGCAGTTTCTCAGCAGTCCGGTCGTGCTGCTCGAGTGCTGCCGAACGTTATCGGTGATAGTCTTCAACCACGACCGGAACCGCCTAATCCTGGTCGCTGAAGGAGTCGTGGAGCTCTTGCTTCGGATGCTGCGAGCGTTTCCACGAGAGGCCAAGGCCCAGGAAGTCGGGGCCGTGCTGCTCACGAACCTGTCCCACAACTGCGGTATGTTTCGGAGCGAAATCAAACCACCGTCCGCGCCATTAACTCATCGATGCTATCGACAGAGAGCAATCGCCAGCGCATCCTGGCAGCGGGAGGCGTAAATGCCGTCCTCGATATGATGGAGTCGTTTCCTCGCGCCGCCGGCATCCAGAAGAAGTCGTGCTGGGCGCTTCTAACGCTGGCGGGCTCAGGTAAACCACTTGGCAAATCTCCGTCCCCCATTTCGTGCCTGTTACGAGCAGCTTGATCACCTTGTCTTGTCACTTTCAGACGTCATGTGCGACAAGATCGCTGCGCTCGGAGGCGTCGGAGCCACGCTTGCCGCCATGCTCAACTGTCCACACGACGAAGACGTGCAGCACTATGGCTGTTGGACGCTGCTGAATCTGGTCTCTGGTACAAAGCACGTACAAGACTTTGCGCGCCGCGAAGGTGTCGTGGAAGTCGTAGAAGCCGCCGTGGCGTGCTTTCCAGACCATTTGGAGATCCAGGAAAAATGCCGATACATCTTGGAGCTCATCCATCAAAGCGACGAGACGTCGAGCTGAACGCTGTCGATAAGCACAGTCGGCGTCCCACCCAAAGTTGCAGTGGTGACACTGGTGGCACAGCGAAGCGAGAGACGATCCGCAGTGTCGATTGGTACAATTCGCTGGCTGGATGCACCGAGAAAGAAGCCGGTGCGACAGTCTTGTTCATTGCCACACGACTCCAGCAGAGTGACGACTTCGAGTACTACCGTGGCTGGAACTCGCAACCGGTAGACGCGGCATCGAAGCTTTGGAGAGCGACCCGACTGACTTTGTTCGGTGACACCAGAATCCACACGCAGCCTCACACTCCCCAACGACAGACCCAGTCGGACGTGCGTGGTAGTAGACGAAGCACTGGACTCAAGAAATTGAATGTCGCCGGCCATATCCAGAAGAGGTCCCTTGGCGTTGGCCATCAAACGGACTGGGACATGGAATTCGTCACCGCAGGATGAGAGTGGCAGCATGACTCCACCGGACCCTGCTGTGGCAAAGAAGGCCGTATCGGACGCTTCCAGCATCCGTCTCCCGTCAAAGGCCTTACCGTTAAACGTGAATTTTTTGCCTGCACATGCATCATCAATAGGTTAGAAATCCTGTGAATTGATGATGGCGCAAACACACAGCAAGAATCCATACCTCGGATATCAATGGATGACGAGTCGCTCCCAATTTTCACTGTCGTCGCTTTCTCGCCCACCGATACGACTTTAGCAGAGGCTCCGATCTCCACTTCCATGGACGCGATGGAGACATGGCTGGAGGAGGGGTCTCCAACCACGATAGACTTCGAGTTCTTGTCTCCGATGATCACATTTTGCCCTATAGGAACGGTCGTCAGCGTTTGTGTTGTGCCAGAGAGCTATATCGATTCCGTACCGGACACTAAGATGCCCCCTCCCTCCATCGACAGGATCGCCGACTTTGTCTTGTTTTCTGCCGACTCATCCGCGCGCAGTCGGACGAGTTTCCCCTCCACAATCACTTTCGAAACTACAGAAACGCCGCGAGTCAGTCAGAGCTGTTACGTGCCCACTGTAAGATGTGAAAGTGGACATACCTGAAGTGCCAACGTGGACATGCTTGCTGACAATGCTGGCGTTCTCTCCGGCAATGTTGACATTCGAAGTCTCCGTCAAATTTCCAATCGTGATCTCGTCCGATACCAGCGAGATGGTGTCAGTGTTGCCAGCGCCACCCACGACGAGCGAGTCCGCATCAATCGTGATGGCGCCATCATCAACGGCCATGTCGGCTGCTGGACTTGAGTCGTTCTCCTTGCGGAACTCGCCACCAAATCGCACGACACCAGTGAGGTTGATACTGGAGTTGGCACCATTGGCGCTCAAATGGAGAGACCGTGATGCGTTCAGGTGAACGTGACCTAAGCGGAAATATCAGTCACAGTCAGTTTTATCCATTCGGATTGGTCAATCCCATCGATGGCGTACCTGAATCATCCACCGAAATGCTCGCTGCGTGGCTCGAGTTGATCGCAGGCGCGACGCTGAGCACGAGAGTTTTCGCGCCAATGAGGTGCGTTTCGTTTGCATCCATAGAGAGCGAAGCGGCTGGCGTCGCTCGCAGATGGATGTGGTGTGACATCAACACAACCGACGATCCGTTCGCCGCGAGATTGTTGATCGTAAAATTGTTGGACGTTGCGAGCACATTCCCTCCGCCAATGTATAAACTCGTCCCATGGCCACTCTCGGTTGCATTGTTGATAGCGATGGTGCCATGCACGTTGACTCGGTGGGACTGGCTATGCGTACCAATCTCTGTTGTCGACGTGGTTGTCCGGTCGAGTTTGGCATTGATCAAGATGCTTCCGCGCGTCATGTCTCCGTCCTCGTTCTCGGCAGATTCTCCGCCAGCCAGCACGACGTTTCCTCCTCGACGGGCACCGTCGCCACCCTGGATGTGGACGTCACCTCCATGCGACTGATTCGCCGATGACTGCCCCACGATCACCAGCGCCATCTTCTTGTATACGCCCGCTTTCCGACCGCTCTTTCGATCCGTCATGGATGGAACTGTGATTACTGCTTTCGTCGTGTTCGTCGACCCGACAACCAACCGCGTCGAGTTGAGTTCGATCGGAAGACTGGATGCCACGACCGTGCGGTCCTCGTCATGGTGGATCTTGAAGGTACTGGCAATAGAGATGACCCCCTTGGCCGCATCGAACGTGATCCCCGCTGTCTCCAGTTTGTCGTCATTTGAATTAAGTAGATTCACGGTCGCGTCGGGATCAACTTTAAGTACTGGCTTTCCGCCTGCACTCAGTGTGATCGAGCCTGTCTTGGAGACAAGGTTCAAATCGCCGACCCCGTTGATGCCACCCGAGAGATTGACGGCCGTGGTCATGACCGATCCATCGTCAAATACGACGGCCCGGACAGCGTGGAGGTAGTCTGTCTTCACAATCGGTGCTACAGCCAACCAAACAAAAGTGAGCACGGTTCCATCACCATGAAATGCATTGGATAGCACCGGACCGTTGAGCTTGTTTGTAAAGGTCGTCGAGCCATTGTTCGCAATCGATACTCCATAGAAGCCTTGTACATCGGTGGGCGCGAGTGCACGCCGTCCAATCTTCAGTTCACCATTGCCAAATGCGATCATTGCCTCTGAGTAGCGAGACGTGGAATAGCCTAAACACGATGAGAGCAAATGTGAGTCCCTGCGGATCTAATACTGCAGTTGTGTTTAGCCAAACCATACCACTCTTCATGTAGATCTTCGCGTCGGTATTTTCCGGCGAGACGACAGTAAATCGATCGTCGACTGTCGTGCCAAACAAGTCGTTTTGATGAGACTCAAAAAAGTCGGTTTGCAACAAATAGAACATGAGCACGCTCATCACAATGAGCGACAAGACGTTCGAGATGAACACGCCCGTCCAGAATACGTCCTGTTCGCCAGCCTTGCGTCGACGAAACGTGATGCGCTGCATCATGCGCCCACGTCCAGAAGGACGCTCATTAAAGAATTGGCGCCGGCGCAGCGACGGCAGCTTGGTGCGTCGTCGACCGCCACCACTAGAACTCGCGTCCATATCGAGATCCACTCCCATGTCCTCTCCAGGCGATTGCATCGGAATCGCTTGGCGACCGTGGCGGTACTCGTACTCGGAAAGCTCGAGCTCAGTGAGCCCGGACGCCGTGCTTTCGCCATAGGTATTCGCGTCGCTGTCGTCTTCGTCTTCCTCGTCCTCTTCTTCGTCCGCTGCGTCCTCTTCGTCCTCGCGACTGTTGGCACTTCGCAGCAGCGCAGGACAATCGCTGCTTACGGTAATAACCCGCTCCATGGGTGTCGTGTGCTCGGGCGAGGTCGGCCGCTGACGAAGCGACGGCGAGACCATAGCGGCGCTCGGTTTTCAGATCTGAACTTGGGGCAATTTCCGCCCACATTTTTCGGCGCATCATAGTGAGGAGTGATGGTCTTTGTAACTAGGGGGTACACACCGCCTGCCTCCAAATTGAATCGCACGGTCAATTATTGAATTGCAGCGCAATTCATCTCAGCCCGAGCGGCGGTCAGATTACCACCCTGGCTTGGGGATGACAACATGGACTGCATTTCCGAGAGATCCATCATGACGAGCACAGGAACCACGACCGTGCTATACAGCTCGTGGACCAGCTCCTGCGCATGGCGCGTGCGCATCGCGCTGGCGTGGAAGGGCGTTGCGTACTCGTACAACGCCGTCCGTCTCGCGCAGAATGGCGACCAACACAAGGAAGAGTTTGTCCAAGTGAACCCCAACAAAGTACTGTACAGATCGCTGTGATGAAGATGGCAATGTCTAATGGATTCGCCATTGAATTCCGAGTAGCGTGTGCCTGCGATCGAAATCGATGGCCACGTGCTATCCCAGTCGGGGGCCATCCTCGAGTACCTCGAGGAGACCCGCCCGGAACGGGCGCTGCTCCCGAAGGATCCGATTGCGCGCGCGAAGGTGCGCAGCATCTGCTTGCTGATTGCCGCTGACATTCAGCCTTTCCAAAATTCGGGCCAGCTCATCAAGGTGCGGTACAGTACTGGAATGCGAGGTTGTGCATTTTCCAATACTGTAGGGCGTGTATGTCTCGCAGTGGACTGACCATTTCAACGGTAATTGTGTGGCTTTCTAGGTGGTGGAAGCTGTGCCCGAGAGCGAAAAGGCCGCCAAGAAAACGGCGTGGGCTCGCTACTGGATTGAGCGGGGCTTTGTTGCGCTGGAGAAGGTGCTGGCTACGAGCGCCGGCACGTACTGTGTCGGCGACACCGTCACGATGGCGGATGTGTATCTGCGACCCCAGGTGTACAACGCCCACCTCTATGGCGTGGACATGTCTCTATTCCCGACCATTGTGCGGATTGCCGACACGCTTGCGGCACTGCCCGAGTTCGAGGACACGCACCCATCGAAGCAGCCCGATGCACCATGACCGCAGCGCCTTTGGACACAAGCGGCCATTCGACCAACCGTCCAAATAAGAATGTGGCCACGATATTTTGATATCGTAAAAAAAAGAAAGAAAAATACCCACGCCAATATGCACCACGATCTCGTTCCATGCCCACTCTTAGTTGTGTTGCGCATGGCGACCGCACCGTACAATCCGTCCGATCTGTGCATTCTTGGTTTGCACTGAGTGCCGACCGATCTGGGCATAGATGATGATCTTGATGATGCCCAAATGAATCGTGGTAACAATTTATTGAATTGTCGGGCAATTCATTTCAGAGTGGGTTGAAGTTCATGGACTGGCGTGACCAACCGTGGGATTCGGCGACGACACGGGAAAAGCGCATTATTCAGAGGGAGGATTCACCATGGCGAGCACGGCAACCACAGGATCCAGCACACCCGTGTTGTACAGCTACTGGCGCAGCACCTGCTCGTGGCGCGTGCGCATCGCGCTGTCGTGGAAGGGCATCGAGTATACGTACAAGGCTGTCCATCTCGTCAAGGATGGCGGCGAGCACTTTAAGGAAGAATTCACGAAAATGAACCCCAACCAGGTACGCTACGGGCATGTTCGCTTGCCAACGTGTGGCTGCAAATATTGGTCAAGACGCGTTGATTGCTGATTGAATCCATGGTCTATTTTCCAACAGCGTCTACCCACGATGGAGATTGATGGCCACGTGCTGTCCCAGTCGGGGGCGATCCTCGAATACCTTGAGGAAACTCACCCAGAGCGTGCGCTACTCCCGAAGGATCCCATTGCGCGCGCGAATGTGCGCAGCATCTGCCTGCTGATTGGCGCCGATATCCAGCCCGTCCAGAATCTGGCCATCATGAACAAGGTACATGCCACAAACGCGAGGCTGGGCATTTTCCTCGGTGGCGTGTGGCCCACGCGCGTTTCGCCCCATTGAAAATCAGAACGCAGACGGACTGACCCGTTTTCATGGAATGCATGATAATTGCGTGGCTCTCGCATGTAGGTGGTCGAAACGGTCCCCGAGAGCGAAAAGGGCGCGAAAAAAATGGAATGGGCGCGCTTCTGGATCGAACGGGGCTTTGTCGCGCTCGAGCAAGTGCTGGCCACGAGCGCGGGCACGTACTGTGTGGGCGACACAATCACGATGGCGGATCTCTATCTGGAGCCGCAGGTCTACAATGCCAACCGCTTTAGTGTGGACATGTCGCAGTTCCCAACGATCGCGCGGATTGCCACGGCGCTTGCGGCGCTGCCCGAGTTCCAAGCCGCGCATCCGTCGCAGCAGCCAGACGCCCAGTGAGTGAGCGAGGCTTCCATAAAAAGACGGGATATCTGGATCAGTCTCACCAAGAGTAAAGTCCAGCGTGGCTACGGTAAATCCTTCCGATCAGCGTGGCAGGATCGTTCGAGACTAACAGTAAATACCAGTCCACACCAGAATGTAGCCACGAATACCCACATACGACCCACCAGCGCGTTCCATCCGGACGCTTTTCAGCAATGATCTCTACGATCTCTCTCGTGGATTGTCAAACGTTGGACTCCCACTGACTACTAGTCACAGGCGCCAGTCGTGGAGGTCATATCTGGCCACAGACCTTTAGGGTTTATGGTCCATATCCTGGCGTGATTCAGGGAAATGTTGCATGAACGGAAAACGTGGCAAACCAGGCGGTTGCCGCAGTTGCATGTTGGCAAGTGGATGCATGGGCTTCCAGGCGCGGAGTTGCAATGATACTTGTATTGATTCTAGCAGGCAAGATTGATTCGAACTTGTCTCATTCGAGCAATTGGATGGCTATGATATTCATTCTTGAAGTTAAAAGGGGTAGGTCCCGTGGCTGTTGTGTTCGGAATCCCCCCGGGATAAGAAACACCCGATTCAAAAATGACGCTTTGAGCGTACGTATGTCACGTCGTTCCCTCCTCCACAAAGACGATACCCTCACAATTCGTCAACTCATACACATGTGTGCCCATGTGGCCAGTCCACGCAAAAAGTTGGGATGCGAGGACGAGAAGCGATGTGAGCCATGTGCGTCGGCCCCATAAATTGTGGCCCGCAACGCTTTCGAAGCTCTCCATGGCGCGGGGCCTATCCCCCTCCTCTTCTCTCGTTACACGGTGGAAGCAGAAGCACCTGTGTTGGCGAGGTGTGTGGTGACTATTGAATATTTGGGCGTCGTGGACCTAACGCTGGACTGTGGCCAATACGGAGGGGGCGTGTCAACGAAACAACAGTACTATTCCCTGGATTTGACGCCAACATTCCAACACTTTTTTCTTTCCACGCGCGCAACGTGGTCTATTAGCTGCACACACACAGACAGCACTTTTAAATCACATGATGGGGCGTACGCGACACCACGTCCATGCGAGCGTCCACGAGGACGCGGCCGTGGCGCTCCCCGAGGAGCGCCGGGACGAGAAAAGCGGCTTCTTCTCGCGCAAGATTGCGAGCCTGTTGCGGCGCGCGTCCTTCACCACGCCCAGTGGTTCACGGCTGCGTGTGAACGACAGCAATTCGGTCGTGCCGGCCATGGCCTCCACGAGTACTACTACTAGTCCCACCAGCAAGCAGTCCATGTTCGTAACCGACGATGAGATTGTGTTTGGCGCCAAGAAGCACGCGGCCGCGACCAGCAACGGCATGCGCATGGCGAACGAAGACCGCTTCCGCGTCATCAGCGATTTGGAATTATTTGGCAAGGGGCTCATCACAGCAGACCGCAAATCGCACACGTACCAGGACGTGCTGGACAAGCAAATGTTGGAGCTGTTTGCACAGCAAGGAAGTGCACCTAAGATGGACATGAAGAAGCTGCTCAAGCACAAGACGCTCACGCGCACCGAGTATTACGGCGTGTTTGACGGCCATGGCGGTGCCGCGTGCTCGACGCTGCTCGCGCTGCTGCTGCCTCTCTATCTACTGCTCTCGCCCGACTTTCATTCGAACGTGAGTGCCGCGGCCAAGCGCGCGTGTCTCACCATGAACGACGAGATCCTCAAGCGAGAAGCCGTGGATGAGTGCGAGGGCGGCTCGACGGCGCTCACCGTGATGATTCGCAACGGCGTCGCCTACGTGTGCAATATCGGCGACTGCCGAGCCATTATCGTGTCGAGAGGCGGCGTGGCGCCGCTGACCACAGACCATAAGGCGACCAATGAGAAGGAAAAGGAACGCATCGAAGATGCGGGTGGCATGGTGCTCTACGTCAAGGGCGTTGCGCGTGTCAACGGCCGCTTGGCCGTGTCTCGGGCCTTTGGCGATGCCGAGCTGCAGCAGTATGTGATTGCGAACCCCGAGATCACGTGCCACGAGATCGCGCCCGACGACGAGTACATTGTGATCGGCTCGGACGGACTGTGGGACGCGCTCTCGAACGAGCAAGTCATGGCCTGCATCCGCAACCACCCGTGGCTGTCGATTGACGAGATTGCGCAGGTGCTGATTGACCGCGCTATTGAGGAAGGCAGCATGGACAACGTCACAGTGCTGGTCATTGACGTGCGCAAACGATAGAGAAACGTCGCACATAGACTTCCGCTCACGCGCAAGTTTTCTCGTATTTAACTAGATGATACAACAGCATTCCGTCCCTTTTTCATGCGTTCCCCACTTTTCATTCTGCGACGCTGAACCTTTCGTTACCTGGGATGTTTTAGTCGCGCCAAATGATGCGCACATGGCTATTTTTCGCATCTGAATTTGTCACGGGCGAGGACGAGGACTTGCTGATCGGAATATAATCGGAGCTGTTGATACGAGCGGAATTTTCTTGCTCGAGTCGCAGCAGCTTGCCGTGAGTTGGCCCAGGGAGGGTTCGGCGCGGCACATTTTTTCTCCTGCTTCACCGTACCGTTGTGAGTGTTTCAGCCGCCACAAACGAATATGGCCGACAAACGCAAGAAGCGGCCCAC
Organism: Pythium volutum; assembly: GCA_023334575.1. NCBI lineage: Eukaryota > Oomycota > Peronosporomycetes > Pythiales > Pythiaceae > Pythium > Pythium volutum. The sequence continues at coordinate 17,802 of JAADVC010000005.1, read as the reverse complement.
GGCCGCCACGGCAAGCCACTATGATCAGACCTCGAGCCACGAATTCCACGTGGTCAACATTAGTGGCGAGGCCGGGGCGGCAGCAGCGCCACGCCGACGAAGCGCATCGGCGGGGAGATCCGAGTCGTGGATGACCAAGGTTACGACGGCCATGAGCCATCACCTGTTTTCTGGAAGACGTCTGAGCGCGTCGAGAAGTACGCAGGTCATGCCAATGCTCCATGCCTCCGAGAGCGTGTCTCACGACAGGAGCGATGGCAGCAGAGGAAGCGGAGGCGGCTCCTCGGAGAGTGCAGAGCCGTCACGAGACCGCGCCCACACGCTGCGACTCGTGTCGTCCGAGGCGACCTTGCTACACGCCACGGGTTCTTTAGGACAGGAGACGGCAAGACGACCACCACCAGAGTGTCCGAATGTCGTGTGCAAAATCGAGGCAGACGAATTCATTGGCGACGAAGTGCGACGTGCCCCATCCACATCTACGTGCACGACTGTCAACACGATCCAAGTGCGAACACCTCGCAAAGTGTACCCACACAAACGATCGAGCGACTGGGACGACGATGCGACGACGTCCCTTCTCACTCCAGTCGGTGGTGGAGCCGGCACCGCGCGTCGCCTTCGTAGAAGCGGGGGCGAGGAACCAGCGGAACCAATCGTCCACACGGCCACACCCATTTTGAAGGATTTCTTCAATCGCAGTGCCACGAGCACGCAACGCGAGCGCGCACAGCAACGTGAATCACGGCGAAGGCACCACTACAAGAGCAGCAAAGAGAGACACGATCGTCTGCGCGAGCAATGCCAACACGACGAACATAGCCACGCCGAGCAAACGCAGCGCGAAAAGATTAATCGCCTTCGGAAATGGAACCAGCAACGCCGAATACAAATGCGGCACGAGGCGTCCGTACTCAAAAAGAGTCTTGCGGCCTCGAGGCTCAGTGAGCAGAGTTGCTTTGCAGCCGAGCGCGAGCGATGGGAGCACGACTTTGGCGCCGAGATGGATACGTTGGGGAAAGCGTATCGCAGAGCATATCCACAGGATTCTGGAGGTGGCAACGCGCGGCCCGTGACGGTGGCTGGGTTGGCTGTGCCCGAGGCCATGAGTCAGATCCAACGAGACGCTGTGAGCAACACGCGACGATTAAAGACGGCAGCTCCGGCGGGCTGGTCGACGGCATTCGAGGAGTTCGTCACGACCGAGATGAAAGAGCATAACGTACTGCACGTGGAGGACGCTAACGAAGTCGACGATGTCTTTGGAGACGCGGTATCAGAAGCACTGACAGTTGAGTGCCTACTAGCAGAGCGGCAGGAGATGGCGCGGCGGATCGCTCAACTGGAGCGACAAGTAGACGCTGCAAAGCTCGGTGTGGTAGTCGACGCTGCCGACTCGATCGGAAGAGAGGATGGTTTCTTCATTTAATTGAAAGAAAGAAACGCGTCACCCCAAAAAGCAAGTGTTTTGTTTGTTAAATTGTCGTGCAACTCTGCTATCCTCCATGTCCTGTAAATACAAATCCATTGGCGCCTCCTCCATCAGGCGACTCACTTGTCCGTGTTCGCGATGCACTTGTTCACGACGTGGAGCAAGTGCGAGTTCTCGAGCGCGGCGGCCACGCGCTCCTTGTCGTTGAGCTGCTTGTTCACAGCGGCTTCCGACGAGTGCGTGCCCGGCGTGATGAGAATGTCGACCGTAAAGCGCGACGGCAGCGAGCGCAGCAGCTTTACACGCAGGCAGAGACCAATCAGCGTGGCCATGCTGCAGTGCGGGATCGTCGGCGTGAAGAACACGCGCACGTAGCTCTTGGCGTCGTCCACGAGGATATTCTCCGGGGACATGACCTTGAGCTGCTCGAGCGTCAGCGGGTGCTCGGGGTCGTTCACGTGGCGAAGAATCTCTGAGAAGTATCCAAGCAAAAAGGTCAGCATCCAAAAAAGACGATCATCAACAACTCGTTAACGAACGTACGGTAAACCTCATCGACTTCAAACGGATCCGCCGATTCCTCGTCCTTGGCGTCGTACACATCGTACTTCTTGGCTGTGTACGTGTCCACAGCGTACACGGTCGGGTTGGCGTTGATCTTCTCCTGTAATCCCATGTTTGTTCTTCGACTTTGGCCAATTCGTTGGAGATGTTGGCCAACCACGTTGAGATGAGGACGGCCTATCCTGATTACGCGTAATCCATGTGGACAACCTTATTTTTGACCAGTCTGGTGGTCCAAACGAAAACGCGGTCCCAAGGTGTGAGTCACAACGTCTTTATCTCTGGGTTGGTCAGTCCATCCACGATAGAAAAGTGGAAGCCAGTTCTCCATGCACAGTCGCCGCAAAGGCCGCTGGATATGAATGACGGAGCGTGGTGAAAGTGGAGTGAATCATGCAGATATATTGAAACAGCGCGCTAGCTACTCTCTGGTGGTGAGTGAGGAGAATAAAAAGAGGGGATTCCTAACCGACTCGCTTTACCAGGAAAACGCGGGTGGGTCGGAGAACGCACACAAGAGGCAGCGGCAACACGGCTGCTTATGTTCGCTCTCCACGAATGCGACGCGCGAGCTGGATGTCCTTGGGCATGATCGTCACACGCTTGGCGTGGATGGCGCAGAGGTTGGTGTCTTCGAAAAGACCAACGAGGTAAGCCTCCGAGGCCTCCTGGAGCGCCAGGATGGCGGTCGACTGGAAGCGCAGATCGGTCTTGTAGTCCTGCGCGATCTCACGCACGAGGCGCTGGAACGGCAGCTTGCGGATGAGAAGTTCGGTCGACTTCTGGTACTTGCGGATTTCACGCAGCGCGACCGTACCCGGGCGGTAACGGTGCGGCTTCTTGACGCCACCGGCGGTCGGCGCGCTCTTACGCGCGGCCTTGGTCGCGAGCTGCTTACGCGGGGCCTTGCCACCGGTCGACTTACGAGCTGTCTGCTTGGTACGCGCCATGATGTTCTTGGTTGGCTTGCTGGTCTTGTCTTGGGTCGGAGTCTTGAGTCTTGAGCCTTGGACTGGAAAATTCCAAAATGAGAAGAAGAGAGTGAAGGCGAAGAGAAGGATCGAGGGCTGTCGCAGCGCCACGAAAGGGCTGTGTTTGCTGCCTCTTTGGGTGACTGTGCTTCTGGGGTCGCCGACGAGGAGGGGTGAACTCGCAGGGGGTTGCCAAAAGGCCTGTTTGAAAGACTCACAAAGACGCCGAGCAAAGGGAGGGCGACATATCCCACGTCAACAAAGAGGCGGCCGTGTGGGAAGGGGTCGACCGGTTTGACTTGGATTTGATATGGTCCTGTCCCACCACTCAGAATTCAAGTTTTCAAAAGGGGGCTCGTGGCTAAACTTGGTTTTTGTATGATATCCTATCTGGACTGCTCTCCAACCACATCAGCCACGACCAATCTGTCTAGACAAGGGGTAGGTGGCGAGAACCGTCGTCAAATGGGGGTTGCTTCGGACGACGTTCCAGCAACATCCACATTTAGCTCAGGCAGCATGGGGAGTGTGCGGAGCGTCACTCACGGAGCCATCAACATCCGGCATCGATCGTCACCAGTGATGGTCCACCTTCAACCTGGCGATCATAGAATATTCTGCGGCACAACAAACACCTTGCACATCCGGATAGTCTGGGTTCAATCCGGAGTCTAACCCATAGACCTGTGGGATTGTTCTCTCACCCCGACCCGGGGTGAGAGTTGGGGTGAGAGAACAGCGGCAAGTCCTGGTGTGTCACTCGAGCACAGCTTGAGTGACATTGCCATGACGTTAGCCGCCATTTCCATAACCGATATCATATCAATTTGTGCAGAATCGTGAAAAATGATGTTGAAGCACTGAGGATGTGAATTCGGCAGGGATTCGTTTTTTCGAGCCCCGAGTTCTTTTTAATGTAGCAAAGACCTTAAACCGAATAGATGGCAACCAACGAGCGGCATCCTTCCCAAGTGGTTCATTCCAGAAGCTGAAGATGATGATGATGGGGTGACCTTCATTTTATATAATGAAGATCCACCCCATCACTTTTTAAAAAAAGCAACTGAGCCATGCGCACCGATGGTGGCGAGTGCAGTGAGCTGGTTGGGCAGTGGTTCTGATGCGCCATGCGCCTTGCGTCGCCCTTTGACAGTGAGTCGCACATTCAATTCTGACAAAACAACCGGTTCAATACTGGTTATCCCGATGTTGAAGTTGAGCGGTTTGTATATCCATAGGTCTCTGTCGCTGGCAACCGACGGCGCTGCAATCTAGCCTTCTACTACCTTCGAGTGCTGATGCCGTGACCAGCTTGACTGTAAAGATGGATATGGCAGCCAAACCACAGTCCGTTCGTCGTTCCGGATATCGTGGACGCGACTGCCGGTGGTATTTCGCGTTTGTGGTTTGCGAGTCGGTCCGCAACTATACAAGCGATGAAGCGACCACATGTGGGTACATACACAACTCGCTCATACCAACGATCAACGTCAAAAAAGGAGTACACATCTTAGTCGTGTGGATAAACCCAAGACAACGAACGCGGTCGAGCACACGGAGGAGTCGTGGTGCAAGTGCCCGAAAATGGGGCATTCTGTCGGCTCGGACGAAAGCTGTCACACGACCAGAACGGCGTGGACGGCCAGCCCTCCCACACAGTCATTCGTGATGAACGGCGTCACCATGCCGTTTGTGTACATGGCTAACGCTTTCGAATCGCCAACACACACGCGTGGTCAAGCTGCCAAGGACAGCGGTCCCGTGCCAGCGGCCACACCATTCGAGTGACCCCCACAACGTATTTTACCTTCGAGCCCAAGCTGGTTTTCAAGTAGCTACCAAAACTGAACCTCAGGGTGTTGCGCTTAACCGACGACTGCATGTAACACGCCGTCCATCACGCTCGGAGACGTCGAGGCCTCGTGAGCCTAGCCGCTGCTTCGCTCCAAAAACCAAAGAGCATCAAGACACACATGATCCAGGCGTCCATCAGGTCAGTCGCATCCGTTCTATTGGTTAGTAGTCACTGCGCAAGCGACGGCACGATCGATATCCATGGACTCAAGGACGTGGCCACGATTCCAATCGCCTAAATCGGCTATGTGGCCTGCTCGGGCACCCGACGAGTTTCTCGTCGTCGGTGCAGACGCATGGCGCCACGGGCTTTGGATTTTGATACGTTTAAGCCGCACGTCGCCCACTGGCGCGTGCTTGAGCACGGAGAGAATGCCATGGCCACGTGGCTCCGATGGCGGCTTCCCGAGCGGCGAAAGCTCCATGGAAACGACGGCCACCACGATCACACCAGAGATCGTCGCTTCTTCCAGTGGGATCGTCTCGATCGAGCGGCTTCACTTTTCTCGCGAGCCGTCAGGACGGCCGCCGCTTGGTGTTCGAGTTCTATGCGGTCTACCGTGCCCACTTTACGCTCCAGCGACCGAGGTTGCCGGCGTGAGCGACGCGGTTTCCAAAACGCATAGCGTAGAGCGTCTCAGCCACGACGAGGTACCGGCCGAGTTTGCCGCGGTCGCCCAAAGCAGGCTGCATGAGAGCGAGAGGCGAACGACCTTGTCGACAAGGCCGAGAAGGGCCGAGTGGACAACGCCACCCACGGACTGCTCACCCCTGTGGTATTAGCAGACGTGGTGCCGCCGTCGACCACTACAGTAGTAGTGGTCCAGCAGCCCACACTGCCGAGACCGAGCAGGACGACTTCAAGCGTACAAGGCTTAGGACAGGTATCGCCATGCCCATCCACAGCTTTCCCGATGGACTCGCGCTCTCGTGTTCTCAAGATGGGGCTTGTGCTGTCCATTGAGATTATTCTCCCCAACTTTCCCCAGGGCGTGGCCGTGACAGAACCCATGTTATACTATGCCACGGACAGTAAGTGACAAGCCTGGAAGTGGACGCACTTGAGTGGGTTTTGCAGTGCGGCTGGGCCGCTGTCGGCGGTGGCACGCGCTACACACTCCATCGACGGTGCCGTGACTGGGCATGCCCATGACGATCTGTGCCAAAGCGCTGTTCTCTGAAATTTGCGGCCGCGTTTTTTTCAGTGGCATGGGCATCGACGCCTTTGGCTTCCAAAACATTAAAACGCGACAGTTTACGTTATATCCACTTTAGTGACTCTTAATGTCGCCGCTGCTGATGCAAATACGGCATATAGATTGGCCAAAATAAACAGTGTCACTAAAAGACGGCTTTAAATTAGTGGACAGAGTGCGGCAACCCAGCACTGCGCACGCAGAAGCGCCCGCCGCGGCGGGCGCCCCCACCTAGTTTAAGCTTAAAATCCTGCTCCACTATGTTCTAGTGGACCACAGTATGTGGGCGCGTGCTGAAGAGTCGGATAATAAATGGGGGATGACACTGACTGACGGTTTATTGAGACAAGAACGCGAATAAAAAGCCTACTGTAGTGAATACTCACGCATGGACGCAGCCATTGGTCCGAGCCACGCGACCTTTTGGCTTGACCATGACTCGTGAGCGCGTGCCTGCCGCAGGCACGCGCTCACGAGTCATGGTCGCGCCCCAAGCGACACGGATGTGATCGTCCATTCTGAAAGGAAACTGGACCTTGTGAGTCGGGAGCACAATGTACTCCGACTTGCGAGGTCCAGTCTCGTTTGCTGAGAAGAGGCGTGGCTTACTGAGGCGCGTGGATGTCTCAAAGATCTCTTGCGACGCAATTGATGGTCCGCTGTTGGGCCAATGTTCATGGGCCAGCTTCACGGCTGCGTTTTCGACTGTGAATTGGCTGGCCGCCCGCAGCCTGGGAGCGTGCTCAGTCTTTGGTGCCGACTGCGATTGGTTGGGCAGACGCTGCAGTCGCGCGTGATGGGGGGGGAGGAAGTCGTTTGATGCCACGGCTTCTGCACCTTTCACGGTCTGTCCGACTGCTCTACTAAGTGCTGTGAGCAAGTGCAGCGAAAGGACGGATGATGCTATGCAGCATGTGTGCATTTCGTCGACAGACATAATTTTGGTAGGTACTATAGAGTACACACCACAAACAAATATCTTATTCCAGCAGTGCCTGCGTACTGAACTGTACTGTGTATGCTGTGGATTATACTACAGGAGACTGCATGTTCGGCGAAGTTCCGGAATCTTTTCCCGAGCTTCCGCAAGGGGGAAAGAGAGACTTCGGAGCTGATCCAGCAGCGCAGGGTGTTGTCAGCCGCCAGGACCATGAGGCACACACATCACGTCCAGTCGTGAACGACATGTACGTACACTACAGAATCTGAGAAGACGTGGACAGTCAGAGGATGTGGTGGGATGTTGGCTGCCGGCTGCTGCGCCTGCTCTGCAAGCTCGTCGCCATCGTTGAACAAATGCCTCCCGCCCAAAAATCTGGTGGCAGAGCGATTCCCCGAGCGATATGGAACGCAAGTCTATGGTAGAAGTTGGATTCAGACCTCTCATAACGCATATATGTGCCCATCCGCATGAAACATCTTCAACTAATTAGTGGTCTGTAAACCTTTGAAACTGGATACCCTGTCCATTCCAATAGAGTATGCAGGTGACGAATTGCGAAAATGTCCGTGTCGCCAGTGACTGCAGGTGCTCTTTTTCTCCACCAAATCTCATTGGCCCAAGCCACGCGCCTTCCGCACTTGTGGACGGATGGGCGGGAGCTGCTGCGCTGGACGTGCTGCGGCTGAAGCCTGAGCCTGAGCAGGGACGCGTTCCGTCCCCACCATTCCCCTGGCTCACGACCCCTGGTCTCAAATCAAATAATATAGAATGTGAGGGAGGATCGCCAGAAACCACCCCCCCCAAAGCTTTGGCTTGGTGAGACCAACCAATTCCAAACGCCATTCCTCTTTTCGCACGCGTCTGCCCAAGCTCCTCCTGTCCGGACTCAGAGAGAGAAGGGAGGATGGTTCAGCTCACGACTGTCGCAGCGCTCGCGGTCGTGGCCGTGCCCCTGGCCATTGTCCACGGCGTCGAAAATGTCAAGACCGACTGGACGGCCTACACCAGCAAGCTCAAGATCCCGGACGTTGTGGACGCCACCAAGGGCGGAGCGTTCGAGTTTCAGATCGCGCGTACGTCCCACAACTGGACCTCGGACGGCAAGGTGCAGGGCGAAGTGTACGGCTATGGACTCAAGAACGGCACGGCCACGTTCCCGGGCCCGACCATCAAGGTCAAGAAAGGCGTGCCGATCTCTGTGACGTGGTACAATGAACTCGCGACGCCGCACTTGCTGTCCGACTATGTCGAGAAGACGCTCACGACCCAAGAGTCGGGCTGCTTCCCGTACTGCGGTATCCCCGTGGTCGTCCACGTGCATGGGCTCGAGTCGCCGGCGCGGTACGACGGGTTGCCGACCAACTCGATCTACCGCAACCAGAGCATGGAGATGGTCTACCTCAACAACCAGTCGGCCTCGACCAAGCTCTACCACGACCACGCGCAGGGGCTCACGCGGCTGAACGTCTGGTCCGGACTGGCCGGTCTCTATATTATCGAAGACCAGGCGCTTGACAAGTCGCTGAACCTCGACATTGAGACCGATATTCCGTTGGTCATTGCCGACCGCATTATCACCAACAAGGGCGAACTCAAGTACTCGGACGACAACTGCAAACCGGCGGGCACGACCATGTGGGTGCCCGAGTCGTACGGCACTGTCAACACGGTCAACGGCGTCGTCATGCCGTACGTCGAAGTGCCCAATGCCCAAGTGCGGTTCCGCATTGCCAATGTCGCCAACACACGCCACTACAATTTCTCAATTCCGTTTGCCGACAAGTGCTCGATCATTGCGACCGACTCGGGCTACGTGCAGACCCGCGAAAAGCTCGAGGCGTTCGTCACGCTGTTTCCGTACGAGCGGCTCGAAGTCGTGTGCGACTTTACGGACGCTACGGACGGCACCACGTACGAGTTTACCGACATCCCGACCGTCGACCAGGACACGCCGTACGACGGACGTTTGCTCGAGATCCGCATTAGCGCCAAGCTCAAGACCGCGACCATGACCAAGAAGGACATCCCGACGCAGCTCGTCAAGTACAAGTCGCTCAAGACGCTGTTTGAACAGACCGGCGGCAAGAAGCGGTCCATCACGCTCGGTGAGATCGAGTACGGTCTCAACTGTCCGCTCACGGGGCTCATCCGGTACGAGAACCGCCAGATCAATGTGTCGACACCCATGGCCACGCTCGCGTGTACGCGCGGCAAGGTTGAGAAGTGGCACTTTAAGAACCCGACGGACGACCCGCACCCGTTCCATTGGCACTTGGTCAATGCGCAATGCGGTGAGACTGACGACACGATCAACACGAACGCACTCAAGGACGTCGTGCTGATCCCGAACGCCGACAAGCGCGACCCGCAGACGATCACGCAAGTGTGTTACGTGGCCTGCACGCCCGACGAGTTCTTGGTCGAAGGTGCGACCCGTGGTGCGGCCGAGTACAATTTTGATACCACGGACCCGTACGTCGCGCACTGCCATATTTTGGAACATGAAGAGAATGCCATGATGGCGTTTTTCAAGCTCACGGACGTCGACGACGCGTCGCCCAGCTCGGACGGCTATGTCGCACCTTCGGGCAAGGTCTCGAACGAGATTATCGCGACGGCCATGGGCATGAGTGTGCTTGGTGGTATCTCCATGTGCTTTTCCATCATTGTCATCTCGGTGCCCAAGCTGCACTTTCTAGCGAGCCACCGTTCGCTGTCCGTGACGTTTGCGCTGGCGGCCGGTGTCATGGTGTTTATCTCGCTCGCCGATATGATCCCCGAAGCGATCGTGTACTTTAAGGCCCACTTTACGGTCGGAGGAGCCGTGGACCCCGAGGCGTACGAGTACGGAGGCGACACGTCGGGCGGTGGTGTCTGTGACAAGATTTGTGCGGGCCACGCGTGGCTCACGACCATTGCCGGGTTCTTTGGCGGCATGATCATCATTCTCATTGTCGAGTTCATTGTGCACAAGTGGCTCGACAAGCAGGACAGCGAACGCCACAGCCACGGCGAGTTGCCGCCCGAGCTGGGCAAGGCACTCGCCGACGACGAGGCCGAGAAGGGCATGGCGAGTGCGATCCAGTCGCCGACGCCGGGCACGCCGGCCGTGGGCGACGACGTTGAGATGGCCCACAGTCCGCGCACGGCCGAGAGCTCGTTGCTGAGTGGCGACCAGCACCGTGATGACTACCGGCGCGCCGGTATCATGACGGGCATTGCCATGGCGATCCACAACTTCCCCGAGGGGCTCGCGCTGTTCGTGTCGTCGCTGCGTGGTCTCCGCACGGGCATTGTGCTGTCGATTGGTATCATCTTGCACAACATTCCCGAGGGGCTCGCCGTCGCGGCGCCCATGTACTATGCCACGGGCAGCAAGTTTGAGGCCTTCAAGTGGACACTCATTAGTGGCATTGCGAACCCGATCGGCGCGGCCATTGGCTGGGCGGCCGTGAGTGGCGGTCTCAGCTACAGCCTGCAGGGCACGCTGTACGCGGTCGTCGCCGGTATGCTCATGTGCATCACGGCCAAGGAGCTGTTCCCGGGCGCGTACCGCTTTGACCCGTCGGGCAAGTACTTTGTGGCCGCGTTCTTTAGCGGCATGGGCATTATTGCCTTTGGGTTGATTCTGCTCAACTATGCTGGCTCGAGTTAAAAAGAGCCACGAGCGCTGCACGTTCTGGACGGTAAGGGAAGAGCGCTACAGGTTGAAGTTGGAAATTTAAAAAAAGAGATTGGCTCGATAAGTGGATTTTGAAAATCACAAGGGATTCTACTACTACACTGTACTAGTATTCCGTTTAGTACGAGAAGTACTGTACTGCGAGTACTGTAGGGCGCGGAGCATACTGGTACTTCTGTCGACTAGTGCGTAACTGGGCTGGGCGAGTCCGCCATCATGATGCAATGGACGTATACTTCAGTAGTAGTGCACTGTATACTTCGGAGCAAACACCAACGAGGAGCTATGATCGCTGGACAAAATCTGATCGGGACATCGTATCATCCATCCGTTCTGGAGGTTTATAATCTCGTTAATTCAGGAGCTCATCACCCCAGTGGTGGTTCACTGTACAGTAGTTGAGCCTTGCTTAGTCAATGCTGCCCGCTCTACTAATGATGAAACAGAGCAAAAGGCAGCGAAATCCTCTTATCGAATATTCATTTCACTTCAAACGAATTGAGACAGGTCCTGTCGCTCTCATATTTTATATTATCTTGATGGCTACATAATACATAAACGGTCCACCTCGAACTTGCACCTCACCCTCGGAAATCATTCACCGTGGAGTTCTTTGCGTGGAGCGTGAGGTGCAGAGCGAACGACGGCTCAGCTGGTCATTTTTACCATGGCACTGGACACTTGGAATGCGAAGATCTTGAAGTTCGCCACGGGCAACAGTTCTGGTGGTTGCAAGCTGAAACGGGCGAGAAAAAGAGTCGCCCCCATCTCTCATCCTGGGCCAGCCAGCCGCAGTCACTGGGCCAGCAGTGGGCCAGCCAGGATGACAGTTGGGCGAGAATGTCGAACGTTTGGATTAACTGCGAGATGTCTCGGCGACAGAAGAAACGGCCGACTTTTAGTGCACGGCCAGCGGCGCATGGCACGCTGTCCTGCAATTCACGTCCGCGAATGTAATACATTGTATACACCGGTACACCGTGCAGGTATGTACTCCGTCTGTGTCGTCCTCGTTTCATGCATCGTTGAAGGATTGGTGGTCAACATTTGGGTTCACTGTGAGCCTCCCAATCACTCTAGCTTTGATATCATCAAGGTTACAGTACGTTGGTGTCATCCAGCTTCTTTACACGTTGAGTAACCCTGAGAATCCTTGAATGGTTGACGAAGTAGAAAAAAATGCTTTTGATGGGTAAATGCATTTCGAACACCCTTCTTCCCAGCCTGGGAAGAAATGGCGAAGTTTCTGTCTGAGAACGCTCTCTTTCCCGAGATACATACTGGAAGCAAGTCATTCGTCGCCCCATCGACCATGCTCTGCTCTGCTCTGTTCATGTACTGTACACGAAACAAGCTGGGCTAACGGTCAGTGCACGTCAGTACGGTACACACCCGTTTTGTCCTTCCATTTCGAACTGTGCCGATGCAATCGCCCAGGGTTTGCAGCAGACGAAACTAATATATTTGGAAAAGCGGCCTCCGCTGGCGGCCATCATTATCGCTTGCGACATCCGCGAATGCGCATTCTCCATACACGCATACGCGACTGGAGCGCACCCATAGATACGTTGGTAGTACTTCGAAGTAATACACATCGGCTTTCCCCGTGTTTTACCATTTAGTACCCACCGACTAATTGGAGAGAAAAAATACCCACGCGGAGACGTCAGTAAACTGCATGACATCCAATCCCCGTCTAAACCAATCCTAAGAAAACCTTCCTTCCTCATATAAACCCGCTTGCTCCTCACCTTTACGAACACATTTTGATATAAAATTCGGGCAAAGCGCGTTTAGTCCCCGCCTGGTGATGGGGTCTAAAACACACAGAGTGGACTAACTGTGTCTTTCACGCAAAGCCCCGCCTGTGTGCCGAAGTTCGGCAGCCGAACGGGTGCCTTGCATCCACAGAACGCTTGGATCTGAAACCGTCGTTGCTGATTGGCTGGAGGCACGCCACGCTCGGATCTATCGCCGGTTTTATGTCGCCAGTTCTCTCCCGTTGGTGTCGTGTGCAGCACCGGGACAGCGTCTATGACAACAAGTGTGCTGGGCTCAGCAACTGCTGGAACCTTTTTGGGCTCAGATGCACGTGGTCTTCTGTCGGTCCAGACGTTCACGTTAGTTAGGCGAACGGGTGGAAGGCCTTTCCTGTGATGGGGGAGCACACGGCCCCTCGCTCATCTGTCGGTTCGGTTGGATGGGAGAGAGTGGATAGAGAGGAAACTGGAAGCTTTTCCTTCCTCCTCCCGGAGTTCCCCGCCGCGTTCTGCCGATCGTGGCCCACAATCCTCATCTTTCATTCCGCAATCCGCGCTCGTCCCCACAAGCTCAGGCTCAGTTTTCCGGAAGACCCATGGTCCAGCTCGCGACCATCGCCGCGCTCGCGCTCGCGGCGGCCCCCGTCGCCGTGCTTGCCGTCGACAACCTCAAGACGGATTGGGAGGCCTACACCAGCAAGCTCACGATCCCCGCCGTGATTGACGCCACCAAGGGCGGCGCGTTCGACTTTCAAATCTCACGCACGCTCCACAACTGGACGTCGGATGGTAAAGTCCAGGGCGACGTGTACGGCTACGGACTCAAGAATGGCACGGCCACGTTCCCCGGCCCGACCATCAAGGTCAAGAAGGGTGTGCCCATCTCGGTCACATGGTGGAACCAGCTCGCGATGCCCCACTTGCTCGAGGAAGCGGTCGAGCTCAACCTCGACCTGCAAGAGTCGCGGTGCTTCCCGTACTGCGGTATCCCCGTGGTCGTGCACGTGCACGGACTCGAGTCGCCGGCCAAATACGACGGCTTGCCGCGCCAGACTGTGTACATGAACCAGAGCCGCGAAATGGTCTACCTCAACAACCAGTCGGTCTCTACCAAGCTGTACCACGACCACGCCATGGGCTTTACGCGTCTCAACGTCTGGTCCGGTCTCGTCGGCATGTACATTATCGAAGACAAGGAACTCGACAAGAAGTTCAACGTCGACATTGAGACCGACATTCCGCTCATCATTGGCGACCGTCTCATCACCAACAAAGGTGAGCTCAAGTACTCGGACGACAACTGCAAACCGGCGGGCACGACGACGTGGATCCCCGAGTCGTTTGGCACCGTCAACACGGTCAACGGCGTCGTCATGCCGTACGTCGAAGTACCGAACGCCCAAGTGCGGTTCCGCGTCGTCAACATGGCCAACTCGCGCAACTACAATTTCTCAATTCCGTTTGCCGACAAGTGCTCGGTCATTGCCAAGGACTCGGGCTACGTCGAGACGGTCAAGCCCGTCGACACGTACCTCAACCTGTTTTCGTTCGAGCGGCTCGAGCTCGTGTGCGACTTTTCCAACGAAAAGGACGGCGCCAAGTTTGAGCTCACCGACATGCCAACGATTGAGCAGGACACGCCGTACGATCCGCGCATTCTCGAGATCCGCATTAATGCCAACCTCAAGACCGCGACCATGACCAAGAAGGAAATCCCGACGCAACTCGTCAAGTACAAGTCGCTCAAAACACTGTTTGAACAAACCGGCGGCAAGAACCGCGCGATCATGCTCGGTGAGATCGAGTACGCTGTGGCCTGTCCGATCCAGGGCCTCATTCGGTACCGCAACATCCAGACCAACATGTCGACGCCGTGGGCGTCGCTCGCGTGCACCAAGGGCACGGTCGAAAAGTGGCACTTTAAGAACCCCACGGACGACCCGCACCCGTTCCACTGGCACTTGGTCAATGCGCAGTGCGGTGAGACCGAAGACACAATTGATACAAACGGCATGAAGGACGTGGTCGTGATCCCAAACGCTGGCGACCGCGTGCCGACGACGATCACGCAAGTGTGTTACGTGGCCTGCACGCCCGACGAGTTCTTGGTCGAAGGTGCGACCCGTGGTGCGACCGAGTACAACTTTGACACGACCGAGCCGTACGTCGCGCACTGTCACATTTTGGAACATGAAGAAAATGCCATGATGGCGTTTTTCAAGCTCACGGACAAGGACGACGGTGTCGCCGACGACAATGGGTTCGTTGCACCCACGGGCGTGATCACGTCCGAAGTCATTTGGACCGCCATGGGCATGAGCGTGCTTGGTGGTATCTCCATGTGCTTTTCCATCATTGTCATTTCGGTGCCCAAGCTGCACTTTTTGGCGAGCCATCGTGCGCTGTCGGTGGCGTTTGCGTTGGCCGCGGGTGTCATGTCGTTCATTTCGCTGGCCGATTTGATCCCCGAGTCGATTGTGTTTTTCAAGGCCCACTTTACGGTCGGCGGTGCCGTGGATCCCGAGGCGTACGAGTACGGAGGCGACACGTCGGGCGGTGGCGTCTGTGACAAGACGTGCAACGGCCACGCGTGGCTCGCGATGACGGGCACGTTCTTTGCCGGCATGGTCATTATCCTCATTGTCGAGTACATTGTGCACCAGTGGTTTGAGCGCCGCATGGGCGCGACGCGCCACAGCCACGGCGAACTGCCCGCGGAATTGGGCAAGACCCAGACCCCAGAAGACGCTGAAAAGGGACTGAACAATGTGCAGTCGCCCGTGCCCGACTCGCCCGCACCGGGTGGCAACGTCGAGCTCGAGAGTCCGCACAATGCCGAGAGCTCGCTGCTCCAGAACGCCGAGCGCAAGGAAGAGTACAAGCGCGCTGGTATCATGACGGGTATCGCCATGGCGATCCACAACTTTCCCGAGGGCCTCGCGCTGTTCGTGTCGTCGTTGCGTGGTCTCAAGACGGGACTCGTCTTGTCGATTGGTATCATCTTGCACAACATTCCCGAGGGCGTGGCCGTGGCCGCACCCGTGTACTATGCCACGGGAAGCAAGGTCGAGGCCTTCAAGTGGACGCTCGTGAGTGGCGTCGCACAGCCGCTCGGCGCGGCGATTGGCTGGGCCGCAGTCAGTGGCGGCCTGAGCTACGGTCTGCAGGGCACCCTCTATGGGCTTGTCGCTGGTATGCTCATGTGCATTTGCGCCAAGGAACTGTTCCCAGGCGCGTACCGCTTCGATCCGTCGGGCAAGTACTTTGTCTCGGCCTTCTTTAGCGGCATGGGGCTCATTGCGTTTGGTCTGATCTTGCTCCACTATGCTGGCTCGGGATAGACAAAGAAGAGAGCGAACAAACAGCACGGACTAGTCGGTACGGAATGAAAACAAAATACTACGTAGTACTACGTAGTACACACTTGACGTGCAACCATACTGCAGTTGATACAGTTCGTTCTTGACCTTACGGTATCTGGTACTACGTAGTAGTACTACGTAGTACTAGTACTACACTCACGATTCGTGTGCTTCGCCCGCAGGTCGACTACTACTCTCGCCTTCGCCGTCACTATTCTCAGCCACAGCCTCTTCGCTGTCGACCGCCCACGCATTTTGATCCACTGGGGCTTCGTCAATACTAGTAGCAGGGTAGTAGTGTTCAGGAGACTGTGCCGCTACGTCGGACTCGACGACGGGGTATTCAAGTGGCCACTGTGCCTCCGTTATGCCATCACCATCGCATACGGAGGCGTGTCGATCGGCGTCCATCTCTCCAACGTCGCTTTCCTGTTCATGCCACGTGGAGCTCACGTCTTCCCAGAGCTCTGCCGACGCAGAAGCCACTGTTGCATCTGTCTCTGCTTCTGTCTCCGTGTCGTGGGACGTCGTCTCCTCTCCTTCCGTTGCCGTTGGCACGTGGTCACCATTGACAATTTCCGTTGCGTCTTCTTGGTCGGCTTCACAGACGACGCTCACCGTAGGGCACTCGGTCTGCACCAGTTTCACCGCCTCCACGCTCTCGATAGGCGCGCATGGATCCTCATTGCTCATGGGATTCGGATTCGAGTCGGCATACAACGGCTCTTCACCCTCCTCCTCCTCCTCCATAGTTAATGACTCAGTGACTTCTCTGGCGCTGATGCACGTGTCCTGAGTGACCGATGACGCAGCAAGGTCGCCGTCATCGCCACACTGGTCTACAGTGCTGTCCTCTCTTAAGGCCGCGGGAAGCAGCGCGTCCAGATCTTGTTGGTAGTCCTGGTCGGGCTGCGCATCGGTTGACAAGACCGCCGCCTCGGCACCACTCTCTTCCTCTCTATCGACGCCGCCTTCAAGGCCAGCACCGCTCCCTTCGTTGGATTGGGAGTCGACGTTGTCGTCCGTTAAGATTGTCGGAACAGAATGCCCTTGGTCGGGCGTCATAACGCCGTCATCATGTTCTGGGACGTCAAGCAGCGCAACGCCCAGACGCGCTTCCTCATACTGGCTCGCGTCGACACTCTCGGCAAGAAAAGCTTCTTCCGTGAGCGCAGGGACTGGGATTGTTCTCTCTTCCAACTCGGCGGCTGCTGGAACGGGGTCGTTGGTAGAGTCCACTTCTGCAGATCCCTTTGGTTCCGCCCCAGTGTCGTCTCGACACTCCTCCACTTCAGCAGCAGCGTCAGCCACAACAGCGACAGTGGCATCGTCGAGCCACTCACTGCCTGGCTGGGGGACTGCGTCTTGTGTTTCCAACGCCATGGCTGGCAAACTCGACGGTACACTAACTAGCGCATTCGTTGGTGGCAGTGGCGTGCTTGTGCCCGCGTCAAAGCGGAAGCGTGGACTGAAAAACGCGTCTCGCGGCGACAGCGCTGTCGCTGTTGTGCGTTTGTTTTCAACGGTTGCATCCATTACCAAAGGCGGCAACGTGTTGCCCTTGGCCAGCGCATCCGCGACGATCGACCGTGGCGACGGCAGTTGCCGTTCTCGCCATTGTTGCGGATGCGTCCTGTTGTCTTTTGCGACCGGACTGGGAAGCCGCAGCGACGACGGCGGCGTCCGCGCGCGTGCCATCTTACCATTGGCTATAGCATTACTGCTGGTGGTGGCGGTACCGTTGCGGGGCTTGGTCGCGATCGTGCGCTTGGCCGCCAAGTACGAGTTGCGGATCGTGGTCGTGATGGAGTGGTCCACGCCCAAGTACTGCTCGGCGAGCCCGACGCCCTTCTTGTAGCTCAGTGTGCAGCCGGTATAGTCCTTGAGGAACTCTTGCTCGACGCCCATGTTGTGGTAGGCAATGCACATGACCGACACGCGCTCCAACTGCGTGCTTTGTTGGATGGCGTTGGCGTTGGCGTTGGCGTTATCGTTGGCGTTGTTGGCGTTGTTGGCGTTGTTGGCGTTGTTGGCGTTG
>JAADVC010000004.1:0-79343 GCA_023334575.1 Pythium volutum | reverse complement strand
GAGCGCCGTCTCGCGCGCGCCATATCTCGTCGCTGTGCGCTTGATTTCTGTTGGTGGTTGTCTTTGGGGTGGCACGGATTTCCGTTTGTGTGAAGGGGCGTCCTCAGGCAACTTCCCGCCAAAATCCAGAAACTGGGAGTGGATTTCACCTATCCCTAACCAAAATGACCAAAAAAACACCTCTCGAGGTGGTTTTTTTTTTACCCGTTTCGGTCAGTGTCGACGACTGATTTTGGTCGTTTTGACTTCGCCAAACAAGTCGGAGTTTTGCGTTTTCGGTCATTTGTCAGAAAAAGTACAATTCTGACCGAAACCTGTCGGAAATGACTGCAGCCAAACAGGGCCTAAATGATCTAGCGGTGCTGATGGCTGTTTTTCGAAAACCCTTCTACTGCACAGTATTGAGGCCACAACAGTAACGTTACTGTATAATCGCTTGAAAACTGCGACTGCGAGCTTCTAAGTCATGCGACTATTGACAGAATAATACTAGTAAAGACGTTCGATTTCGAACGTGTGTGGAGTCGTCTACAGCATGCACCGAGCTATGCACAGGCGGTGCGCCACGAGCTTCAACTGCAGGCTGCCAGCCGCATGTCTCTCTTCGCGTGATCGTCAGCAGCGCACGCCAAGAGAGCATCACCTGGTGTGCGCTTCCATCATGTTGGTCCGACTGGCCAATGCAAGGCCGCCGCCGACGGGCGTGTCCGCCGCTGATCTAGATCCACATACCATGTGTGCCATCGATAAATTCAGCATTCCTGTTTTCCCATGGTCACTGGGCACAAACAGTTATCAGAACACTGTATCGAGCCAATCAGTGCACGTGTAACGAGACACTCAGCCATTCACGTGACCACGGTGGCCTGTATGAGTTGCTGATTGGTCCGCCAGATGGGATGGCTACAGGGGAAAGGGGATCCAGGAGAGAATGTGACATATTTCTTTTGACCAATGAAATCGTGAGTCAGGATGCATGGCCCAATCAGATCCGAGAAAGGAACAACATCACGGAATCGGCGCCTTGACTCTGTCCGTCAACGAGACGAACGCAAGGTTTGGCGATTCCGCCGCTGGGCGAAAAGCCGAAGCTTTCAGCCAAAGAGTGAAAAAATTCGGTTCATTCTCCGAATCCAATCATCTCGCACCTTTGCTGAGTTTCCACCCACGCGCTACTGTAACGTTACTGTATTTTTCCACGTCGCTGAATCTGTATCCGTTTCCGTGAGTTTTCCGATGGTGTTGGCGCTATCCAGGTCGCTGAGTGGCTGGACGGTTTCTGGCGGGGTAGGGGTATATCCCACCTTATTTTCGGAGTTGCCGTGTGGTTGCAATGGAGGCGACCTTTCCCAGGCGTGGGACCGAAATGCCATGCCACGCATGCGCTGGAGAGGCTCATTTCCCAATTCCCCTCGTGAGCCAATCCTCCTCTCCCTCTTCATCCTCCTTCACCCCCCTCTTTATCTCCCGCCTCCTTCAGTATGTGGGTCTTTGGCTACGGTTCGATCGTCTGGAAGACGGGTTTCCCCGCCGAAGAAACGATCTTTGGCTACGTGGAGGGCTGGCACCGCCGCTTCTGGCAGGGCAGTCCGGACCACCGCGGCACGCCCAACGCCAAGGGCCGCGTCGTCACGCTCATCAGCTCGGACGAGATGAAGGAGTTTGACGACAACCACGCGCACTACGAGAACGACAGCATCACGTGGGGCCGCCTCTACAAGGTGCCGGACGAGCACATTGACGGCACGCTCGACCAGCTCGACAACCGCGAACAGGCCGGCTACGAGCGCCGCGAAGTCGAAGTCCATTGCACGGATGGCGTCGTGCGCCGCGCACAAGTGTACATTGCGACGCCCGAGAACTCGGACTTTCTTGGTCCGCAGTCGGTTGAAGACATGGCCGAAGACATTGCCACGCGCTGGGGCCGCAGCGGCCCCAACTACGAGTACCTCTTCAAGCTCTGCGATTGCATGCGCGAGCTCAAGGTCCACGACCCGCATCTCGTCGAGCTCGAGCACGCCGTGATCAAGTATGCGCTCTCGTGGATGCCAACGTCCGGTCTGTGAGAAAAGATCCTCTTCTCTCCACCACACCACCGACATGAGAGCCACGGGTGACCAACCGCCTCTGTACAATATCAACTACCACGTCACCCAGCCGCGTGTGCGCTCGAGTAGACTCTCCGTCTATTCCAGCCTCATGCAGTCCCCACCCTCCCCATGTACCATAGAGACAGCCAGTAAATCAATTTCCTCTAGAGTAAATTAATACCAACTTCAGTTGCGAAACTGCTCAGCCTATATTTATGCCCGTTTCCCAATTTCTTGTTTGATCAGCTCACAAAACCAACCGCCGTGACAAGCAGCTCACGCCGTTGACGACCGAGGAAGAAGAGCTCTTTGCGCGGATCCGCTCGCGGCTTGAGGCCTACTTTCGCGACTTTGAAGAGCTCGAAGGATTCACTGTGCTGAGCACAAATCTCGATCGACTGCTGCGCAAGGTCGCACTGGAACTGAGATGCGTGTGCTACGAGTACCACGACTCGTTCGTGCTCATCGAGGCCCTGCGAGCAGAAAATGCGAGTCTACGCGACGAGATGCAGCGCCACAAAGTGCTGTGCGACCAAGTGATTGCCGAGGTCGAGGCCACGAAAGCGAGGTTCCACGCGATCCAACGGGACCACGAACAGGCCATCGAGAGGCTCCACAGCTTTTACACAACACAGGACAGTCTGCGCCACAAACAGTGGGTCATCGAGACCGACGCAACGCGGCAGCACGAAATCGAAGCGCTCGTGAAAGAACTCGCTGCGAAAGTATAGCTGCTGCAGCTCGAGCATGTCCAGCAATTCGAAGCCCGTCAAAAGCAAATGGAGAGCAAGAAGGCGGCCGAGCTCGAGTACATGGAAGTGCAATTGCGGCTCCAGATCACGAGCCACGTGTCCAGAGATCTCGGCAAGAAACTCGCGCGCCAGGAAAAGCTCTGCGAAAAGCACACCCACGACATGGAGCAACTGCAGCGTCGCATCCTCACACTGCAAGACGCAGTCAAAGGAAATGCCCGCAAGGAAATGACGGGCAAGCGATAGCTAAGATACCACAGGGAAAAATGAAAACGATACAAAAGAATACCTCGCGGTGTCGTCTCTGCTCGTTCCAACCTCCAAATCGCCCAGCCTACACTGGATCTAGCGCCGATTTTACTTGAACTGCATGCCCGCAAATGGATCAATGTTGATGGTCTTGGTCTGCTGGGCGTTCCGCACACTGTTGACTTCCATGGGGTTCATGAGGTGCGAAATGTTGTAGTTGGCGCCGCCCATGCCAGCACCAGCACCAGCACCGCCACTGCCGCCGCCGACCTTGGGCGGCTGGTAGCCGCTATTCGCGCCCGCCATGCCGCCACCTTGAGTATGGTATCCTCCCCCTTGCATGGGCTGCTGCTGCTGATACGTCGGCTGTTGCTGTTGCATGGGTTGTTGTTGTTGCATGGGTTGTTGTTGCTGCATGGGCATTCCGCGCGGCATGCCACCCTGTGGCGCCTGGTAGGTCGCGTACGAAGCCATACCCACGGGCGCTGCACGATTGGGTTGCATGTACATGGCGTTTTGCGACGCCAGCGGATCAAGATTAAATCTAGAGTAAACCACCAGAGCAACGCGAAGGTCAGTCATGTGGTCTCCACGTAAAAAAAGGTCCCACAGAACAGTCGGCCGTACGAGGATGCCGTAGGCTTGATGGGCATGGGCTGCTGCACGCTGGCGAACGGATCCACGAATCTACACACATGAGAACTGTGTTAGTGATCCAAGCCAGAGGAAAGCACAGTCGCCGCTCGTGGAACGTACGCTTGCGTCTGCTGTGGGAACCCCATTTGCGGATTACTGGCCGTTCGCTCGCGTTGCGGCTGTTGGGGCGCACCACTCACAGGCGCCATGGTCGGGTTGCTGGACGTTCGCTCACGTTGTGGTCCGGATCCACTGAGTCTGGTCTAAAATACAAAGCCGGATAGAGAGAGCCTCATTATGTCAGCACCACGCTACGAGCCTGTTTCAACACCATCCAAAATACGTACGCTCGCCAAGGGATCAAAGATGAGCTGCTGGGCCGTGACCGTCGCGGTATCCGAGCTGCCGAAATCGCCCAGCAAATCAATCTCTTTTTGCGGTGGCGGCTTCTTGGCTTGCACGGCTGCTGGCTGCGCCGATGCAAACGCATTCGCCACGTTTCCCTGCGACGGCTGTCGCTGTGGTGCCGCCCCATTGTACTGCCCTGGCGCCGGTTGGGGCGACTGGTACTTTTGAGAGTTGGGCACGTCATTACGGTAAAACGAACCCGAGTGGCGTTGCGTTGCGGGCGGCGCCTGCTCCTTGGGCGTCGGTGCCGTCATGCCGCTGGGCCCCCACGTGTGCTTGCCATACGAGTCGCCTGCTCCGCCCGACTGCGCGCGCGTGCGTGCGGCGTGCTGCTGTGCGGGCTGCTGAAAGGATTGGTGCGCATACGCATTGCTGCTCGGCATGGCGCTGCCGTGCTTGTGGCGGCGGTAGACGTCCCACCGGCGAAACGGTACGCGGTCGATCGCGAGATCGTACTTGGGCACGTCGACCGACTCGAGGTCATTGATGCGCACTTCGATCGCATACTTGGTATTGTCGAGAAACATGGTGTAGCTCCAGTCGCCCGGTGTCGCCTACGTCAAATAGCATTTTCCCCACACATCGTTTCAGTCCCCGTGTTGAAAACACACAAATGCTCCTCTCGCCCAAAAACTCACCGTTGACGAAAAGTGCATTTGGCGGCCGTCAAACTCGACGACTTTTTTGTACGTCAAGATCGAGTGCACGAGCACGACCTCGTGGATATTGTCCGACTCGCCGAGCGTAAACGTCCACGCGATGCGCCGCTTCGAGCTCGCGACCATTTCGCCGACATGGGACTCTTCGCGGTTCACGCGCCGCGGCGGCCCGATCTCGGCCGGGTCGGGACGCGGGTTGTAGACGCGCCCGCCGTTCGCGACGCCTCCGCTGGACGAGTACATGGTTGGTCCGTTCTTCTTCTTCTTCTTTTGTCAGCGACGACCGTCGTGATCCACAGAGGCGATGGCTGCTGTGGCGGATGATGACGCACCGTTGGGTGGATGCAGAGAGAACCGTGTGGGAAATGTCGCGCCCCACACTAAGAAGGAGAATGGAAATGCGGCAACGGTCTCTCTGGTCTTGTGTCAGGAAAAAGAAGAGCTCTTGGGCTCAAGAGCAGCTGACTGTGTGTGGGAGGGAGAGGCGCTGGAGCTCCTTCAGATTTTACTGCCACTTCAAAGTGGGCCTGGTATCCCAGGCCCTCTTGAATTCGATAAGCGGAAATGAAAGGGGATTGGTCCGAAGCGTCCCTAATCAGAGTAAAATCGTGTTGTGCGTGGATCCAAATTACTGTTTAGAGCTCGCATTGTGATCATTTGGGGTGGAAAACTCGGAGACTGTAAACATTATTTGGCACCGAAACGCGTCTGAACGCTGCATGGGCTCTATCCTCGTCGCGGTATCTTGCTTTCCCATCTTCCTATTACGTGAATGACATGCTGAGACCGATCTGCGCGCGCTTGATAGCGTCCTGTATCCCCCATCCACACAACCACAAGTCAGCACCGTGTTCCGAGTTTCAACGTAAAATGGGGAGAACACGTACGTGGTGGTGCGACTTGAGAATCCACGAGTAGTTGGCTTCAATACGACCAATGGACGTACCCCAGACAATGCCCATGCCCACAGAGACGCGCGTATCATCCACGAGGTGCTTGAGCCACTTTCTCTCGTCGAGTAATCTCGACCATGTCGTCAGGTTGCCAGCGTTCGCAAATAGCTGGCCGCGCATGCCGAGCATCTGTACAGAGATAGAATACCCACATAGGTTAGTGCAACCATCCTTAGTCCCACAGAGGGATTGCCATAGTATATAACGCACCGCCATGAGGGGCACGGGTAAAGGAAAGCCCATGCTCGCCGACGCCGTATAGCAAAAGTCGCCACCGAGCGAGTCGCCCGACTTGGCGCCGCCGTCGCTGGGCGAGGCGCGCGGCCCAACGCCCTTGTGGTTGAAGCCACGCACGCTGAGCGGTCCGCCCAAGAAGAAGCGATCGCTGAGCCGCGTGGGGCGGCTCTCGTCCGAGCCATACGACTTGATCGCACCGAGCTGCGACGCAAAGCTAAAGCTCAAGATCGGATTGCCATACACGATCGGCCCGACGCCGAAGTGCTTTTGCGCCGCGACCTCGGACTTGACAAAGCGTACGTCGCCAAGAAAGCCCGCGACTTCGGTGCTGTACTGGAAGAGACCGCCGCTCGTGGGCACGACGCGACTGTTGCGCGAGTCGTCCTTGAAGACGTACTTGACACTGGTCTTGGTCGACGGCATGGCCTCGGCGATGATGCTCGGCGACGCACGGAACGCCGTCGGGATCTTGCCGTCGCGACGAGGGATAATGTCGCGCCAGCCAACGTTAAGCGAGAGCGAGTGGAAGCCGCCATAGTCGCTGATGGTGAACGTGCCGCCGCGGATCTTTTCGTTGTACGAACTGAGACGCTCGTGGCTATGGATCTCGTTCGCCGCCGACGCGTGCATATACAGCGGCAGTCCCATGAAGCGGGGCTTTTCAAGGGTGGCACGTTCCGTGTTGCTTCCCGTCATGGCGTAGCTCGCCGACAGCTTGAGCTTCTCAGCCTGGCCGAGCCCGTTCACGATCGTGCACGACGTCTCGGCGGTCTCTTCATTTCCGTCGGTCGTCGCGCCGATATCGAGCTTCCGCCAGTTCTTCTCTTTCACTGTGATGGTCACATCCGTTTCATCCATCTTGCCGCTGCTCGCTTTTTATTTTCCACCACAGTCAAATGCCCACACACCAACCGTTAGTCTCCCATCCCGGCCCACGCTCCTCGTGGTGATCCCAAACTTGTACGCATACCTTTGTCCAGCTTCAGGTCGATGGCATCAAAGATGTCGAGCGCCGCGAGCCCGTTCGTTGCAGTCGTGAGTCCCTCCACGATGTAGCCAATGCGGTCGGCCTGGTACGCCTCCTGCAGTTCATTCTCAAACACTTGTGGCCTGCCAAACCCCGACAAATATGAGCTTTTGGCCGTCCACCAACATTAATAGAGAATTACAGTACACCACGTACTTGGTGCGGTGATTGCCCTTGATATACACCTTGCCGACGCGCATCTTGGGTCCCCATGGGTGCGGCGGCGGTGCCTCGTGCAGAGTTTCGTGGTCGGCCATCGTGGTCGAGCTCGAGCGGGATCGGGAAGTGCGTGTGGCCAGCGTTTGATTGACGCGACCTACACTCCTCCGTATCTAACTAACATCTAACTGTTATGGTTGAAATTGATCAGCGTGTGGTGTTTGTTTGTGTCCATGACCATCACCCAAAATGGCGTCGATCTGGCGGCGGCTGCAGCTCTTCACGGCCGGCACGACGCCCGCGCGACGCTTCCAGGCAAGCCACGTAACTCATCAATGCCAAATGTACCAAAGTTTCATAATTTACTGACGTGGCGGTGACGCGAAATCCAGGAGGAGGCCGACACGGGTGTCGCAGCCGTGCTCGTGTGCTACCGCCACTTGCGGCAGGAATCAGTGAATGCAGAGCGGTGAGAACGCTACCAAAAATGGGCTTTATATGCATCGTGGTGCGGCTTATACTGACTCAATCGATTCTATCAACAGCGACAATGGCGAGCTCTTTGAGGAGGCGGTTGCCACTATGGAGAAGAAAAAGTTTGAGGAGCAGCGGCTCTTTGTGCAGGAGCACGTCACCGCCCAAGTCCGAGCCCAATTCGACGCGCTCGTCAAGATGCCGCGCCAGAACGCGCAGCCACGAGCGCTTTCGCTGTCTGGATTTGACGTGGAAACCGACAAGACGAGCGAAGCCGTGACAGAG
This sequence comes from Pythium volutum, assembly GCA_023334575.1. Classification (NCBI taxonomy): domain Eukaryota; phylum Oomycota; class Peronosporomycetes; order Pythiales; family Pythiaceae; genus Pythium; species Pythium volutum. The sequence continues at coordinate 71,414 of JAADVC010000004.1, read as the reverse complement.
AGCGACTGGTTGCGACAGCAGCTCGGCTACTCGCTCTCGGTCGAGGCCTCTACCATTGAAGGCGCGGGTGACGGCGTCAAGCTTATGGGGCATTTACCGATCGGATCGGTCGTGGTGCGTTGTTATGGGGGCCGATCTTGTAGAGACAGACCGTATGAGGACTCACTTGCAGTTGTGATATGTAGGCTTTGTTTCCTGGCACCGTGTACGTGCCGGAGCATCAGCGAAAGCCGCAGTATTTGCGAGAGGTCTCTAACAACGTCTACGCGCGTGCGCGCTTCGACAGTGTGATCATTGACGCCAAGAATGAGTGTACGTTTTGGACTGTAGTCCTGCATGTCATCCAAAGTGCTAACAGTATCTGTGAACATGTCGGCAGCCGCGTCGCCTCGCAATCCGTTTGCCGTGGCCCACAAGATCAACCACCCGCCGGCCGGTACCAAGCCCAACGTCATGCCGTTTGCATTCGACTTTCCGCCGGAAGAGCCGTTCACGACCCCCGAGTACCAGCGTCTGATCCCGAATTCGTTTGTCGCGATGCCGTCGCGGCTCGCCATGTTTGGCAAGCGTGCGCTCGTCCATGTGAGTCCATGGATGAGATCTCACTCCCCAGTTATCCCATTCTATGCTCACGTCCATGCTGAACAACAGGGTCTGACCTTTATCTCGACGGCCGAGATTGAAGATGGCGAGGAACTCTTCCTCAACTACCGCTTCAACCCGGACAACGCGTTGCCCGATTGGTACACGTCGGTGGACATTGACGCTGACCGCAAAATGTGGCATCACAAGAGGTAGCCCATAGAGATTAGAAGATAAAAAGGCAGCCGCATGAAGCTCCATTTTGTTTCTGTCGTGTTTTGCAAGTGTTCCTTTTTCTCAATGCATGCAACACAGGACCCTCCACACACGTCGATCGCTTGACCAATACCGTGTACGTGACGGGCTCCGCGTGCGTCTTGTGTGATCGGCATGTTCCCTTTACTTGGGGAACTCGGCATTGTTGGACAGGATAATGCCGACAATGACACCAAAGATGCCGAGCGCACTAGCGAAAATCTCGACGATCAGAATCTTGACGTACAGCGACGCGTTCTGGGCATCCGCCAGCACACAACTGCTACCCGCAATTCCCACGGAAATACTAGAGTACACCATTGAGATTAGAATCTGTTTTGCATGGCGACAAGAACAACAACAGCGTTTCCACGTACCCGCTGGCAATGTTGGTAAGGCCGACCGCGATGCCGGCTCCAAAGACTGCGTAGCCGGCAAAGTAGAGCGCGACTTCGTTGATTGGCGCATCTTTGGCTTCCCGCAGCGCCGGCTGACCCATCTTGCTCTGCAAAATGATGGCGATGATGACGCCGTAAATGGCTGTCGCCTCACAGAAAATGATGCTGCGGTTCCCAACACAAGTGAGCCAATCCACGCAAAACCGAAGAGCTCCATTCGCGTCCAGCTCACCTGACCAAGTTTTTGGATCGCACGCGCGGCGCCTTGACGGCAGCACCGAGCAAGCTTGAGCCCGTGAGGAAAATGCCCCTGAAACGCCCAAGGCTCTTAGTAAGACAACCCCACAAATCTGTGTTTTCTTTCGTTCTTCTCACGTACCACGCAGCACCGACGATGGAGAACGCGAGACCCGCCGCGACGCCCATGCTGCCCCACGCATAGGGCGAGATGCTGCTGAGCACGTCACCCCAGCCTAAACGTAGATACAACCACAGCCAGGGTCAGTAAACTTCCATTGTGAATCCAGACTTCGTCCGTCCGTTCCATCTCTTCCGTACCTTGGTTGAATAGATGATCGGTCGCGTTGCTCATGATGAATGGAGATGATCTGGACAGAAAGGTTCTCTGCTCTTCTCAACTTCTTCGTTCCTCTCTTTGCGCGGATGGTGGTGAGCTCGTGCGCTGGGAGACGGAGCGGCTATATATGAATCGAGCGGATCGAAAGTATCGCCTTCAATGCCTTTGCCCCAGAGACACCCGGGCGTGCGTTTCTTGCTTCCGCCCGGCCGACTGCCCACTTTCAAGATCAGCATTACCGCGACCAACAAACTCGAATTATTTCGTCTGTCACAGTACCTGTGCTGTTGTAACTTTCGTGCAACATTCGATCGAACGGATGCAGGCAATTTGCAAAATGGCGGCAGCAAACAAGCGTAGTCTCTACGTCGGCGGCCTGGATCGGCAGGTCACGGAGGAAGTGCTGTACGCGGCTTTTGTGCCCTTTGGTCCGCTCAAGTCTGTCCAGGTTCCAGTGGATTTCGCGACACGTACGAGCGCCGGCAGCGTAGCAAACGCTTGCTTGTGAGATGTACATCAGTGGGCGTGAACGTTGACTTGTTGTTTGGTGGCTACAATGTGGTGCAGGTGCGAGCAAGGGCTTTGGCTTTGTCGAGTTTGAAGATGAGGAAGATGCGCGTGCCGCGATTGACAACATGGACGGTGCGTGTTGGCGCTCGCGGCACTGGTAGTTCAGGATCTGGTGTTAACCGCCTGGTCGCTAAATGATTGTGATGGATAGACTCGGAGCTCTTTGGCAAGACGCTGCGCGTGACGATCGCCAAGCCCGAGCGACCGAAACTCGGATCTAACAAGCCAGGTACGATCACGATGACCGTATGATCTCCAATCGGTCCATGAGAATCTCACGGCGAGCCTTTGTGTTCTATAATAGTGTGGGCAGAGACCGAAGGATCTGCCGACGTCGAGATGACTTTGGACGAGCCGCAGGCATGATGTCGTGAGCCATGTGCCTATGGTAGTCGCAGTGCGAAATATTGCTGCGTGCACGGTCCCAGCCAGCGCCAACACAATGAATTGCGAGTAGTTAACTTAATTGAAACCTGCCTTAAGCCTGTTCAAGTAAGTTCACCATTCATCACACTCCAAGAAAAATGGAGGCAATAATGGTGGAGACGGCGGCGGCGACCGCGTCGCCCCAAGTGGAACCCACGATCGTTCTACCCCCGACAACACCCGAACACAATCTGAGTGTATCTTCGCTGCTGGAACTGGCATCGCTGGTCGTCTGCGCTTCCGTGGAAGTCGAGGAAATCGCGTTCCACTTCGAATACCTCCCGCCAATTGTCCGCCAGATCGTACTGCGCCGCATGGAGGACACGCGGCTGCGCCACCTCGAGCGGCTTATGGTAAACAGTGAATCGTTATCAGCCTTCTCTCTGACGGCCGCGCATGAGGGCGAGTTCCAGGCCGCGTGGCGGCGGCGGTGTCGTCTGCAGAGTCTACCCGTGGACACGGCCATCTCGTCGGACACGCTCTTCCGTGAGCCCACGAAGCGCCACACTCGTGACGCAAGGCGCGTCTTCTGGGAGCACCACTTCCGCAGCGTCTTACGCACCGCGCCGGCCAGCGCCACTGCGATCGTCACCCCCAGTGGCGCCTTTGTAGACAGCATCCCGCTTCCCGACCTCGCGCTTTACGACGACGTGGTCACGGCGCTCAAAGTGAATGCACGCGAATTGGTGCCGCGCAACGTATCGTGGATGCTGCAGCTGCACAAGCTCGAGCGCATCGAGCTCCACCACCCGGCCGACCACCATAGAGACGCAGTCGCCCTCGGTCTCGAGAGCCTCCTCACGCAGGCGCCCATGCTGGCAGAACTGGGCTTTTTCCACGGACGGCTCTCGTCCACTCTGCTCGAGCGGATCGCTGCCGCCATCGCCAAGCGGCAGCAGCAGATCCATTCAAGTGAGTCAAGGCTACTGGTCCCCGTGCGTGCCGTCGAGTTTGTCTCGGTCAAGCTCAAGACCACGCACGACCATCGCGCGCTCGTCGAGTTCTTTGTCCACATTGCCCACGTACCATTGGAACGCGTCCGCATTTCCAGTGTCGTCGCCGACTCGGAGAACCGCCGACTTGTCGACGTGTTGCTGACGTTACCCAGTCTCTCACACCTCTCGCTCGAGCACAACGACCTCGAGGACGATGCGTTCACGGGCTTGCTGTGCGCACCCACACCCACTCAAGCCAAACCCTTGGCGCTTCGCCATGTTCGGCTCGGCAGCAACGCCATCTCGTCCACGACCATGCACACACTGAGCAGTGCGACGCGCGATGGATTGCTGGCGCTCGAGCAACTCGAACTGCGCAATAACCAACAGCTCGGCGACGCCGGCATCCACGCACTCGCGCCCATGCTGTCGCCCAGCGTGACGCCGCTCACGCATCTCGACATTCGCAATTGCCACGTCGGCCTTGAGGGTGCGCTGACGCTGCTCAGTGCGCTAAGTGGAAATGAGACGCTCACGTCGCTTGACATGAGCCAGAACTTTTTCGGCAGCAGCATTGGCGACTTGCTGGCGGATTTCCTATTGAGCAATCGCACGCTGCGGCGGCTCCACGTCAACTACGTCGGGCTCGGTCTCGCTGGGTGTACCGAGCGATTGCTGCTGGCGCTTCGCACGAATCAAAGCTTGTGCGTTCTCTCGGTCGGTGCGAATCGGCTTCGCGATCAGGGCGCGGCACGCGTCGTAGAGGCGATCGCCGTGCGATCCCGCGTCGTGGCGTTCGAGGCATTGGATCTCAGCGGCAATTTGATCACAGTCGACGGTCTCCACGAAATGCATCGCGTCCTTGAGCACTCTCCATCGGATGAAGATGATGATGATGCGGACAAAGGCAATCAGAATCGTCCAAGCAAACGACGCCGCGTGGTCCACGATCGTCTTGGTACGGACCCACTGATTCGGGAACTCGGGCTCCTCAACAATGATTTGTTGGGCAGTGGCGACGCGGCCACGCGCACACGTGTGGCGATGGACCAACTCAAACAGTTTGTCGGCACGGTCCACAGCAACGAATGGTCCAGTCGACGCAACGTGTACGACGACGAGGTTTGAATAGAAAAGACAGGCGGCTACATGATTACGTGTCCCCTACTACACACCTCACAGCGACAGATCCACAATTAGATACCAAGAGACCACCTCACGTCCCTACGGAGGCGGGGGTCGTGCCACGTCTGGAACGGCCGTCTCGTTGGCTGCAGCGTGGGCTCGCCATTCGTCCCGCACGTGCTGCCGCAAACCCTTCTTCCAGTGCTGCTCACGTTCCTTCCGCTCACGGTCCAGCGCGCGCTCTCGCTGCTCCTTGCGTTTGGCCTCGAGCTCTCCAATCCCGTCCTCAATCGGCGCCAGCATCGCGGCCCACATGCCATCGAGTTCTGCCACCTCTCGCTCCGTCATCTCTTCCTCCAAGTCCCCTGGCATCTCGTCGTCGCCGCGTCCATACTGGACATGGCGACGGTGGTGCGCAATCGTGTGGACAGCGCGGTGGTCTTCGACCCATCGACTGTTTGCCGTGTACAACTCGCTGCGGCTTCGCTTCCGGTGGATCGACGCGACGGCGGCCAGCTCGTTTGCTGTTGCGTGGTCACGCCGTACTTTGCGGCCACAGTCGTTGCAGTAGCACGGCTGCGGCGCGTGCTGGACGACAAGCGTCTTGCTTTGGGACGATACGTGCACTTTACTCGGTACCGCGCCATGGTGGTAGCGTTTGTGGGTATGGTGATGAGTCGAGTGAACAATGCGGGCATCGTGGCCATAATCACTCGACACGTCGGCTATAATATCACACACGGAGATACGATCGTGAGCAATAGGCAAGATGCCATTCTCTGAGGCGGATACTCACAGGCCACGCCACTCGAAGCGATCGACTGGGTCTCGTCGTCGTCATGGTCGTGACCATTGGTCTCGTCTCCTTCGTCGCGTTTCTCTATGGGACCGGTATCGTCGCCGCCACCATCTTGATTGTCGAGCTCTTCGCCGCGTGGCGTATCGTCCACGTCGTTGCTTTCGTCTGGGTAGTATTCATATTCGCCGTGCTCTACATGATGTGCCAATGTGTCAGTCGTTTTCTCCGTCCGCAGCGGCGCTCTATCCAATCTATCGTGCGGGGTCGCCATACCTGGGCTGTAGAATTGCACGCTCGGGCTCGACTCGGTTCGATCAGTGGGCGTGCCGACCACGCGCGTGGTGTCACCTTTGTGCCCAAAGATTTGCTTGGCCGTCTCATTCGCTGTCCATAGCTCAGAGGTATCAGCACTGAAACCTGCTAACCAACCACAATAGCGGAGAAGCAATCGCTCCACGTACACTTGCCAAACGCCTGAGGGGTTGACGTGACGGGCGATCGATCCACCAACACGTCCGCAGAAGACTTGGCCATAGCAGGCAACAGAGCTGTCGTCGCTGATGGTGAATCCACAGAAGCGATGTCACGCGCAAGAATCGCCGTCGTGGTGTGCGAGCGAGGCATCTCTGCTGTCGATGGTGGCTCCGTCGTCGTCGCTTCACCGTTGCCCTCCACCGCTGCGGCAAAGCAATTCAACGATCCATAACCTACAAGACACACCAACGCCACACCATTAGCCAAACCATCTCCCACACTCTTTGAGAGTTCGAAAACGCACGCCGTTCACAGAGCCGGAGAATGCGCTCGCCACGGAAATACACAATGCGCGCATCGACGCCTGCGCCGCCCATCGCGTTCGCCACTTCAGTGTAGAAGAGACTACGGGTCGTCGTCTTGTAGATGGGCAGCGCTGTGCGGATCGTCAAGCACAGTTGGAGCGTCTGCGCTTCCGTCCATTTGATCATCGTCGCACAGTCGCGCACAAACTCGGAGTATGTCGGCCCTGGCGTCGACAACGCAGTGAGCACACGCGGCGGCTTGCTGGTAGTTGGGTTGGCAATGGCAGAACTCGCCGTCTTGGCGACAGGATGGATCTGAGGCTTCGCATGCTGTGCATTCGTGGGTGTCATCGTCGCCACCGTTGTTATCCCGGTCGATATGGTCCCGCCAGGCGACGCCACTGTCGACAGCGACCGGTGACGCATTTCCATTTGCAGCGGTGGCGGTCGGCCGAGGCGTCCCTTGACCGCTTTGACTTTTCTCGCAGCTCGGTTTTGGAGATCTTTCAAGGCGAACACGGCCAGCGAATACGGATCCTCACTGTCCGACCAGTCTGTATGCCAGCCACACCATAGAAATCAGTTCTCGAGACCAAGAACTTGGATTATCTAGAAACGAGATTGCCACACGCACCGGCCGTGAAGATCTTGTGGGCGATCGAGGTCTTGTCGTAAATGATACTGGGGATTTCTATACACGTCCGTCAGACTAAGTGTTCCCAAATTCCATTATAGACCACTTTCTACTTTTACGTACCGGCCGCGCGAAGGTACGCCGTGCGCTTCTCATACCGTGAGCGAATGTCCTGCACCTTGCCCAGCAGCGACGACTCGGAGCGGTTCAAGCGGACGGCAAGCTCTTGCACGAGCGGACTCGTGCCCTTGGTCTGCAGCTCCAACGTGACCTCGACCAGGAGCTGCACAAATGCTTCGAGGTCGTCGGGGGACCACAGGCGCACTCGTGGTGGTTTGCCGGTCGAGGCCGTGACCGTCACGGGCGAGAAGATCCTGGCGGCACCTCCTTTACTAACGTTACTACTCGCAGCGGCAGCGGGTGACATGGGTGATGGTGTGGGCGGCACGGGCGACGGCGCCGGCGGCACGTCTTCGAAAATCTTGTGGAGATACTCGTAGCGCTTGTACGCGCCATCGTCGTGCAGCATGCCGCTCGCTGCGATCGCCTCGGACTCATCCACATAGATTTCCCGCCACAAGTAAAACTTGGTGCGCACGTCGGGCACGTTCTTGCTCCAGATTTGCACGCGTGCGAAAAACAGCTCGGGGTTGTCGTCATAGAAATGGCGATAAGTCTCCATCTTGCGGAGTGCACTGCGCAGCTCATCGGGATCCCACACGCCGCCCTGGCGGTTCTCGGGCTGCTTGCTCATGGTCTCGTAGAGATGCTCATGTGGGTACACGCATCGCTCATCCACCAGGATTGCTGCAAGTTGCATCGAACACATCGTCAGCGGTTCCTTTACTCTCCATAGTACTTCCGCGGATGATGCGGGGCTCTACTTTATCGCTTTCTCTCCTCATACCTTCGTTCGTAAACTTGCGCGTCTTCATCGCGAACGAAAGTCCGTCCATGAGCTCACGCACGGCCTCCACAATGCTGCGTGTCGTCTTGTCTAGTATAACAAAAGCAACAAAAAGCGTGTGAGTGGAAACACATCTCTTTCCGTTTTGTTCCAGAATGGGCCATCGCCTCACCTTGAAACGCGTGCTGGACGGACCGCGCAAAGGCCTCGTCCGTCGAGTAAATGTACTCGGTCATGGCCTCGCGTAGCTGCTGCAGCAGCGCGAGCAGCTCGTCGTCGCGCCAGCCGTCGGGTCGCGCCATGGTTGTTGCTTTTGCCGAACTATGTACGGTATGCCCAGCCTGGGTCTCACATGGATTGATGGAACCTTCAACTGCGGTGAGTGGCAACACAAAAATACCGGTAACCAAACCGGTTTATTTGTGACATGTATTTTTTCGTATGTCGTTTTTCTACCGGTATGTGGCAGTTCCAAAACCGGTATTTCGTGTGGTGTGCAGTTCGTGGGGGGAAAAATTGCTTTTTTGCATTCGTTGGGGGCGGAACCCCTCGAAACCCCAACGCGCCACCACCCCCGTTGTCGTGACCATGGCCGCCGTCGACGGCGAGCCGCCCGTGCGGTCGCTGCTAATCCCCGTCAAGAACTCGGACCAGGCCGTCGAGGTCTTTGCCGACGAGCTACCGGATGACGTCGCCGACATTATTGATATATTGCGTGCCGAAGTGGCGCCGCTCGACGTCTGGCTCCAGTTCGCGGTCGAGTACTACAACCAAGGGCTCGTTGCGCAGTTCCAAGAGATCCTCGCGGTCGCGTCCGAGCCGGGCATTGAAGAGATCTACAAGGACACGGCCTCGCGCCAGAGCCGCATTAAGTTTTTCAATGCACTCGCGAACCACGCGATCAAATCCATGTGGCACGAAGACGACGACAAGAAGAAGGAGGCGATCGCGACGCGCGCCGTTGGCTACTTTCAGCGCGCCGATCGGCTCGACCAGCAGAACCCACTCACACTCGTGGGCAAGGCGCTCATGTTTATGGCGAAAAACGAAGACGACCGAGCCGAGCGGTTCCTCAAGAGCGTGCTGCTCTCCAACAAGAAGAATTTGCCGGCCATGCTCGCGCGGGCATTGCTGCTGTACCGCAAAAAGAAGTATGGAGAGGCCAAGAAGCAGTATCTTGACGCGATCAAGCTCCATCCGCGCAGCCCGCAGGCGTCGCGCATGCGCATGTGCTTTGCGTACTGCTGCTACCGCGACGGCGCGATCGACAAGGCCCGCGCCGTCATGCGGTACGCCGTGAGCCTCGACGACTCGAACGTCGACGCTGTCATCGCAAGTGCGCTCTGGCAGCTCGCGAGTCTGAGCCGCGAAGAGCGCGCGCGCAGCATCCGTGACGAGACCTCGCGGTTCATGACAATGATCCACCACGCCCACGCGATTGAGAAAACCAATCCAACCGTGCTCAACCACCTCGCGAACCACTACTTTGCCCAGTGGGTCCCCGTACCCAGCACAGTCAGCGTCGTGCGCGGCTCAGCGGTCGTCGCGACCTCCAAGGACATATCTGGGGAGCTATCGCCGGGCCAGATTGTGTGCATTGGCGAGCGGTATGTCGCGTATATCAGCAAGAAGCCCGGCTCCGTGTCGTCATCGGGCATCGTATTGGATGGGCCCTATCGCGAAGAATCCGAGAGTTCGATCTCGTTGGCACGCAAGAACTATGACAAGATGTTTACGCTTGCCGGCAGCGCATTCCACAGCACCAAGATTCCAGAGATCCGATCTGAGAGCTGCTACCTCATGGGTCGCGGGTGCCACGCCGAGGGCAAGTACAAGGAAGCGTACAGCTACTACTTCAACGCCGGGCGACTCTGGTCCAACTTCGTGCTTCCGTGGCTGGGCCTTGCGCAAATGTACTTTGAACGCAAGGAATTCACCAAGGCCGCGACCTATCTCGAAAAGGCGAACAAGGCGTACCCCGAAAACGTCGAAGTGTTGGCATTGCTGGGTCACACGTACGGGAAACTGGGCAAGGTCGAAGACGCTGCCATCATGCTTCGTCGCGTCGTCGAGCTGGATCCGGGCAATGTCGATGCACTCATTGGCACGGCCGAGCTGCTGCACTCGTCAGAAGAACGCCGCGACCAAATTCTCGCCATCTCGTCGTACATGGCCGCAGAAAAGGTCATGCAGCACGCGGCCGAGACCGTGCCCATGGAGCTGTACGTGAACCTGGGCGCGCTCCAAAAGCGTGTGGGAAAGATTAGCGACGCGCTCACGTGCTTTAAGCGGGCACTGTCGCTGCTCCACCCTGACTACGACGGTGCTGCGCCTGCGGCAAGCAAGGATCCTCTCGAAGATGATGATGGTGATGAGACCATGGAGGAAGAGCCGGCAGTGCCCAAGCCGACGACCGAAAACGCCACAATTCTGTACAACATGGCGCTCCTTTACGAAGAACGCGGCAATCACGAGCTCGCCGAGACCATCTACGAGTCTATGTTGAACGCGTTTCCCAAGTACATTGACTGCATTCTTCGGCTCGGATGCATTCTGCGTGATCGTGGGGACGAAGACGCAGCTTTGAAGAAGTTTGAGCTCGCGTTGGAAGTCGATCCCAATTGCGCTGACGCCTGCATCCTGCAGGCCAACATCCACTTGGGGCGTCGCGCGTGGTCGCTTGCGCAAAAACAGTTTGAACGCGTCATGGGCATGCCCAACCAAAAGAATGACGCGTACGCGCTCCTGTCGATGGGCAACATTTTCATGAGCAACCTTGGAGAGAAGCTGAGGTACGCCAAGAACATGACGCTCAGTGAAGGCTACTACAAGAAGACCATGCAGCTACAGCCACGCAACATTTATGCGGCCAACGGACTCGGGATCATGATGGCCGAGAAAGGCAATTTCGAGCTGGCTAAGCTCATCTTTTCGCAAGTACGAGAGGCCAGTCCAGATATGCCCGACGCGTGGATCAACCTTGCCCACATCTATGTGGCTGAAGAGCGGTACGCCGAGGCGATCCAACTGTACTCCGTGTGTCTGAACAAGTGCTACAACGGCCAAGACTTGGAAGTGCTCTTGTACCTGGCCAAGGCTTACTATGAATCCAAGAACTACCCGAAGTGTATCACTGCGCTGTCGCGTGGTATCCACTTGCGGCCAAACGACCTACGGCTCTGGTACAATTTGGCGCTTGCTCAAGAAGACTATGCGGTTGCCACTCTTGGCCAAGAGTCGGCGCCACCCGGACGACAGGGCGGCGGCGGCCAGCGCACGATGGCCGATGTCCAGCGTGCGATCGCTGATTTGAAACGTGCACAGGAGACGTTCCAGAACTTGCTCAAGCACGTCGAGACGGCAAACGTCGGCAAGAAGGGGAGCAACATTCCGTTCGACAAGGACAAGACATTGGAGCACGAAAAATTCTGCGCCGACACACTCACAAAGGCGAGTTACCACTTGGAGTTTGAGCGACAGAAGGAAGAAAAGCTGCGTCTCGAGAACGAAACTCGCCGCAAGATGCTGCAGGAGTACGAAGACCGTCTTGCACGCGAGCGTGATGTCGAGCGTGCGGCCGAAGAAGACCAGCGCAAGCGCCATGCAGATGTGTTGCAGAAGCAAGAGGAGCGTCTCAAGCAGCTCAGTCAAGGTTGGAAGCAGCGTGAAAAGGAAGAGGAAGAAAAGAAGACCCAGAAGAAGAAGGGCGGTGCCGGTGGGGGCCGCAAGCGCAAGAAGAACGACGAGGAAGACGGATTCATTGATAACGAAGGCGCGAGTGACGAGGATGAGGACGGCGACGCGGCCATGTCAATTGACGACATGAAAAACCGCAACTCGAAGCTCAAGAAGCTCGCGGCCAAGCGCCAGAAGCGCGAAGGCGCAGGCTTGGACGACGATGGGGATGATGACGAAGGCGGTACATCGACTGCTAAGGCATCGGAGCTTTTCGGCTCGGACTCGAGTGACGACGAAGTCGAGATCCCGGCGGCCAGGTCCAAGACGACGCCCTCCGGTGGCAAGGCGGTCAACAGCGACGACGAGGATGGCGACGCCAAGCCCGCGCAGGACGACTCGCACCAGACCAACAAGGACGAGCTCTTTGGGTCGTCGTCCGACGAGGAGTAGACCCCACAGACACACAAACCATCCACAAACAACGTCTCTCCACAAAAGAAAATATACCTGCATGAACGCAATGTTGCCTGCATCTCTGGATGCGCCATTTTCTAGATCTCAGTAGCCCTCCATATCCCCGCTCTCTGGATCCATTTGGACCTCTTCCAGCGTCCAGATCGAGGAAAAGATTCGTCGCCCTTCGAAGTCCTGGTCGGGTCTTCAACGTGTCCCACCAAATATCCCCAAACCCGTTTTCCCGCCAAAAAAACAGACTCAACGCCCCTGTGGTTTTTGAGGGTTTTTTTGTCCTCGTGGGCCAATGAGGGCTAGGGGACCGCATTTGATTGGTGCGATGGCCCACGCCTGCCGCACTCACCCCAGCTCCCTCTGAAAGCGCATACAGTAATCCGTTAGGCAGGTTCCGCTCCATTTCGATTTCGAGTTTCGCGCGTCCTCCCCCTCATCCTCTCATCCTCTGGGTCCACCACGTTTTGGTTTCGCGGGCTCTTGCGTTGGCGCGCTTTCGATTTCGGCGCCAAGTCAGGCAGTCAGTCAGAAGGCCCTCTTTGCCCGCGCGCGAGTGGTTGCCTCATTCCGCAATCTTCCGCGTTTCGCAATCTCCTCCTTCTACCACTACCACTACGACTACGACCACTATGGCCATCACGTCGCCCACGAATGCGCGCGCGCAGCCAGCGCTCGGCAAGGCCGCTACCAACGACGGCAGTCCCATGGCCGTTGACGGCGCCGTCGCGGCGCTCGACTTTGACGCTCTCAACGAAGATGACGTGGCTGTGACGACTGCTGCTGTCGCTGGTGTCGCCGTAGACGTCAACACCGTCCACCTGGCCGATACCGTGTCCGAGTACAAGCGCCTCGAGCTCGACGGCAAGCTGTTGCCGGAGCCGTTCCTCAAGGAGAACCCGAACCGTTTTGTGCTCTTCCCGATCATGGAGGCCGAGGTGTGGGCCATGTACAAGAAGGCCGAGGCTAGCTTCTGGACGGCCGAGGAGCTCGACCTCGCACACGACATGAAGGACTGGACCGGGCTCACGGACAATGAGCGCTTTTTCGTCAAGCACGTACTCGCGTTCTTTGCTGCTTCGGACGGCATCGTGAACGAGAACCTCGCCATGAACTTTAGCAACGAAGTGCAAGTGCCCGAAGCGCGCTGCTTTTACGGCTTCCAGATTGCGATTGAGAACATCCACTCGGAAGTCTACTCGCTGCTTATCGACACGTACATCAAGGACGCCGTCGAGAAGGACCACTTGCTGCGCGCGATCGAGACCATCCCGTGCGTGCAAAAGAAGGCGAACTGGGCGCTCAAGTGGTGCAACCCCGAATACGCGGCGTTTGCGGAGCGTGTCGTGGCGTTTGCCGCTGTCGAAGGCATTTTCTTCTCGGGTTCGTTCTGCTCGGTCTTTTGGCTCAAGAAGCGCGGCCTCATGCCCGGTCTGTGCTTTTCGAACGAGCTCATCTCGCGCGACGAAGGGCTCCACTGCGACTTTGCGTGCCTCATGTACAAGAAGCTCGTCAACCAGCTCCCGGCCGCGCGCATCCACGCGATCATCCGCGACGCCGTAGAGATTGAGCACGAGTTTGTCAAGGACTCGCTGCCCGTGGAGCTCATTGGCATGAACTCGGCGCTCATGTGCCAGTACATTGAGTTCTGCGCCGACCGTCTGCTCTTGTCGCTCAACGTGCCCAAGATCTACAACGCCACGAACCCGTTCGACTGGATGGACATGATCTCGCTCCAGGGCAAGACCAACTTTTTCGAGAAGCGCGTGGGCGAGTACTCTAAGTCGGGCGTCGGTGTCGCCGCGGCCGACCAGGTCTTCACGCTGGATGCCGACTTTTAGAAACACACACCAGCCACGCCGCTGCCTACCAGCAGCAGTCGACTCTGTGTTGATTTCTCCCCCCATCGGCTTCTATTTAATCTGCATCCCCTCGCCGCCCCTGAAGACCCCCGAGTCCCCTCTGATTTTACCATGACGTACTTGCTCTGCGCTGGTACTCGAGAAGTGTATAGTTTCACCCTGCATGTGACTTTTCCTGCTTTAGGTTCAGCTAGATAACCGTAGTACGATTCAAGACAGAACAGGCCATCCACCCCAATTCATTCTGTCCGTCCTCTTCTGCTGACGGGTTGCCTGTCCTTTGCTGTCAATGGATTTCTTGATTTCTTGATGTCCAGATCGAATTGCAACTTCAATCTGTCTGTGCTTCAGCAGAAACCCTGTCTTTTGTCGATTGTGGATTTCTTTGGACTTGTATCAGTATCGCTGAAAAAGACAGAGTTCATGTCTGACCGGCTGAATAGCTTGTAGTACGTTGTGCGGGACTGCAGTAGTATGATCGCAAACCTGACAAAAGCATCAATAGTCCATGCACATGTATCGTTGATTGTACGCTTGGTTTATTAGCACAGGTTGAATTCGTCCTCGCTTCCTTTTGTTTTCTAGGTGAGGTATTCTATGGTCCGCATGCCGAGCCTCATTGGTAGGGCTCGCCTTTAGTTGCGGTAGTTGGGAGGACTTTTCTAGTCCTTGTCGATCTTCGCGTTCTGCATAAAGTCCAAGTTCAGATCGCCAAACTCGTCGTCCACGCTGTCCTTGGCGAACGACTGCGATTGCACAGGCGCCTTCGGCGTGCTGCGCTTGTTCTTGGGAGTGGCACGCCTCGGCGATGCCGGCATATACGGCGCCGACGGCGGCAATGGCAAATCCTGGGCCATCGGCTCCGGTGCCTTGCTTGGACGCTTCGTCTCCTTCTGCTGTGTACGCGGATTCGATCGGCTCTTCGCGGCGTCCTTGCCGTGGCGGATGAACGCGCCTTCGCTGTTGACGGCATTCGATTTGCCAGGAGCAACGTACGTGGTAAAGTCCTTGACCTGGATCGTGTCCCGGATCGACTCGACCTCGTTGCTGCTGCTTGCCGAGTTCGTAGGCGACGACGCAGCCTTGGTTTCCTCTGTGAGGAAATCGCGCACGGCCGTAAAGGGCATGCCGCTGCAGGTCGGGCACTTGGGCGACGACGTGAACGTGTGCGACGCGAGCAGCGCGAGGAACGCGCGCAGCGCCGTCTTGCGGTAGTTGATCACGACGGCATTCTTGCTGGAAAAGTACCGCTTGGTCGGAAACTCAAAGAGCTTAATGACCTTTTCAAAGTTGACACACCCGGGGCACTTGCGCTGGGCCGCATCAAAGTGCGCAATCAGCGCATTGCGGAGCGCGAGAAACTCCGAGTACCGGTGCGCCGTCTGCCACGCCTGACGGGTCTGTATGTTGTACACGTCAATCTTGTAGCGTGTCTGCTGTGCGTCTGTCTCGACGCCAGGGATGCTGATCCGGAGCTGGCAGCGCTCGTCGGCGGCGCCAACGCCGTTGCGCGAGTACGCGAAGCGGTCGATCGCCTTCTGGGTCATGTTGTGTGGAGAGAGAGAGACTGGAGAGAAAGCGACGTTGGGGCTTGGAGGGAGATTGCGGTGTGGCGAATGTACTAATGGCGAAAGTTACGATCGCTCTGTGGCGCTATCGTCGTCATTCGTTGGCCCGATTTTCTTGCGCCACGCGATCTGAACTGCACATCCTCCCTGTTGGTGGGTCGTGCCTGTGTGTGCCTCTTGGTCTGGGACCACCAGCTCAGATCTTCAGGCCGCAGAGTCAGAGAATCAGGACGATATTCGCCTCTGATTGGCAGATTTCATTATGGAACGAAGGATAAACGAGTCAGAGCCGGAACAGTCCAGAAGTCCAGAGCTGCAAGAGAGCTTCAGGCAGGGTTGTCGCCAAAAGTTTGGATTATTTGGAATTTGGAACGATTCGGTTATCACAGACGGGAGGGTTTGCAAAAGCGAAGGTGCGTGTGTCGGTGTAGAATCTTCCACGCCACGGGTTACGTATTATAAATGAGCAATCGCCAGTCCATGGTGTCGACCAAACCACCCACTCTCATCCCATGGTGGAAGCGCATTCATGCTTGAATCTGCCACTCCATAGAAAAGCAGCTGGAGCACGTTTTTAGTTTGTGGCAAAACCCTGTATTAACCTATAAAAGTAGTATCCGAATACTACCGTGTTGGATCAGGTTGACAATATACTATCATAAAACAAAATCAAAATGTCACGTCCGTTCTCGCAAACTGATTGACGGCACCTATCTTGTTTCCACCAATCACAGGTGCTCATGGGGCTGATGGGAGGACCCTGCCAAAGAAAAGAAGGGGAGAGGGAACTTCGAAGTTCGAATTCCCTAAGGAATTGCTGGTGCTGCTGCTCATTGCCGCCGTCGCAGCAGAGAGGCCAACAGGAGTCCAGCGCATTTTCCCGCCCTCCTCGCGTGACGTCAGTTGCTCCCTTCCACTTGGCGCCGCTTCCTTCTACACCCAGAACCCCCGCGGCCACGATGATGCGCAACAACATGGCGAACGCGCCGCGCATGAGCCTCTCGGCGCTTAATATGTCGGATGATCCGGACCGTCAGGTGCGCATTTGGCTGCTCGGCTCGACCACGATCAAGGGCACGGTCTTTTACCGCATCGCCGGCCGCTTTAGTTCGAGCGGCCAGACCTGGCAGGTCAACCGCCGCTACTCGGAGTTTCTCGTGCTGCGCGATACGCTAGTTAAGTACTTTTCGCGCACGACGGACACGTGCCCCGGGTGCCTCAACTATCTCCACTCGATCCAGCAGTTTGATTTCCCCAAGAAGCACTTGTTTGTGTCCAAGAGCCAGCTCGTGGTCAACTACCGTACCCAGGCGCTGCGGTCGTTTATGAATCTGCTCGCGTCGTGGACATTTTCCAACTCGCCCAAGTGCCCGACCTGTGGCGGCTTTGCGTTTGACATTGTGCGCAACTTTTGCCTCGAGAGCGCCGAGGCCGTCGGCGACTCCAACATGAGCTACATTCGCGAGTCGTTCCAGGTCAGCACATTCACGGAAGCCGGGCGGCGCTCGTCGCTCACGCGCCGCAACAGCCTGACACCGGGGTTCAGCTCGCACACGCCGAATGCGCACCGGCGCGACCAGCAGCGCGTCTCGGACCAGCGCAACACTTTGAGCGGACCGCAACCGGACCAGCGGCGTGGCCGCGAGGAAGGTGCGTACGATGCGTTCAACGACTACCTCGTGCGGCAGCCGTCGCAGCAGAGCAAGGCTATGCAGGCGCGGTCGAACATTAATATCCCGCAGCGCCGACAAAGCGAGGATGAACACGATCAAGGACCTACAACCAGTGGCTCGTCGCGCGGCTCGTCTCGTGGATCGCGAGCGCCGCCGCTGCAGCGTGCCAGCTCAACCCCACAGACCCAGCAGCCGTCGACATCCATGACGAACGGCAGCTTTTTGTTTTACCAGGACGGCGGTGACCATGGCGACTCGACAAGGAGCTCCCAGCGCGGCATCTCTGCGAACGGCGGCGGATCGGCGAACGGATCTGGCTCGGGCCCCCAGCGTGGTGCGCCACCACCATCCTCTGGTAACAAACGGGGCATTCTCAAGAACTGGGACGACGTGCAACGCGACCGTGCGCAGCCCTCGAAGGACGTGGCACGCGACCGTACGCAAAACGACAGCTACTTTTCGCTCGGTGCGAGCAGTGACGCCGCGTCACTCGAAGCCCTGGAGCAGCCAGCGAATGCGACTGGCCGTCCGTCCAGCAGTCGCAGCGCGCCACGAAAGACTCGCAGTAACGATGCGCGTTCGGAAAACAGTAGCTACTTTTCACTAGGCGCTAGCAGCGGCCACTCGCGCGATGGGGAAGAACGGGAGTATGCGCGGCCGTCCAGCAAGCCCAAGCAGAACGCCCACCAGTACAATCCTGTGGACCACGAGCAGCGACTACGGGAGGCGCGGTACGATCGGTCGCAGAATGACAGCTACTTGTCTTTGGGAGCGAGTAGCACAGGCGATCTCGAAGAAGAGTACCATTCGCATCATCCGAGTGTGCTGCCGTCCCCCGGTGGCCACGAGGCAGTCTACCTGCATCCTCCGCCGACGCAAAAGTACATTGGCAAACAGCAAGTGCGAAGCCCACCACCACCTTCGTCACAGCGAAAGAGCCATCAAGCACGAAGCCCACCGCCGCCGTCGCAGCGCAAGAGCCAGCGAGCACGGAGTCCGCCCCCACCGCCATCGCAAGAGTACGAGGAGGAGGACGAACAGCCACGCAGCAGCCGTCGCCATCGCCAGCCGCAGCCACAGTCTCAACCACAGCAGCAGCAGCAGCCCCGGTCCCATAAGAAGGCGCAACCCATTCTGGCCGAGAGCTTTGCGACCGACGATTTTGTGGACGACAGTCTGCGCTTTGACGGCATGGGACCGATCGCGTTTGTCAACGATGTGTCCGATTCGGACGACGATGAAATTGACGTGACGGGACTCGTGATTGATTCGCCGCCAAAGCCGCGCAAGTCGAAAAGCGGTCAGGATCTATGGCAGCCATGGGAGTTGGCCAAGGCCGGATAAGCAAGGACGCATATCGGCGAACGCCTCTATGGAAATTTGGGGTTGATGTGATCGGATTTTTTAAGGATGCATACAACTACGTAACGTTAGTACCAGCACCCGGTGTACCAGCATGTGTGTGAGAAACGAAACGTGGATACAGTACCGCCCTTTGCAGATCCATAGTGCATCATCGCCAGATTGTGGTGTTGAACACGCTGGCCCAATACTACGTAGTACTAGTACACTGCAGTGTGTTGCTGGTACCGGAGTGAGGAGCTGTAAAGAGACACTCACTGATGCAAACCAGAGGGCAGGAGAGTGGCATCTCCTCTCTCCTCAAACGTTAGACGCTCCACATCCCACACCCCCATCATTGTTGAACTCGATGGCGCCTCTGCTCCCCTGATCGCGACGCGTGGGGAGCCACCACAGCCACTGGCTTCCAAGCGGCGCCACATGCCGAAGCGGCGGATCGCGCAGTGTAGAGTACAATACCTGCACGAAGTTGTTCCACTTCCACGGATTGGACGTGGTCGCCTTGCGTCACACTTGATGTCGATGGAGAGGGATCCAGGGCATCGGCAGGTATTGGAGCTGCTCGGTAAATCATTCTCCGTTGCCGCCCGTCCGGCACTTTGTTACCAGCCGACCGTCCTGGTGGTGTAATGGTTACACGCGAAACTGTGCTTTGGCCCGACATGGGTACAGAGCGAGCGTATCCATACTCTGATTTCGAGTCGTTTAAAACACCTTCCTCGATCTTGATCTCACTATGATCAACTACCGCTTCGCTGTTTAAAACCATTCTTGCTGGTTTCTTTTGGGCATGGGTTGGGGGAGGGGCCTGTATTCAGGTGCGTAACCAAATCCTCTTTTTGCGCCAGGAGCTCTTCCCTCGGTACTGCAGACCGACCGACGACGGGCGGGCAGTGCACGAGAGCACGGGAGTGACGCCCAGTGCCTCGAAAACTATCTTGAGCCCAGCCAACGAGCGAGCGAGGAGAACCAGCGAACGAGCGAGGTCAGCGAAGAGGCAGCGTAGCTCGGTTTTGCGGTTAGTGCGCGAAGGGTATTGAGAGAGGAGAACCCGCAAACGGCGGCTGCCTCGCTATTGCTCGCCGCGCGCACTCCCGATCCTTCGCTTCCCCCCGATCGATTGATCGCGTTGAGTCTCCGTCCTGTGGATTCCTGCTGGCTGGGAGAAGGGCATCACACCCCCATCCACGCGGCTACACGCGCCCACACTCGTTTCCGTCGCGCGTTATCGAACACCGGGACACGCGCCGATCATCCAAGTGCAACTTTTTTCAACAGCCCAATTCTAGGGAAAAAGAGGTAAGCGTCAGGGTTCCCCACTTTCTGTTGAGCTAGTGTGCGGTCTGCCTACTGGAAACGACTGCCTTCGCGAGCAGTCATCCCACGCTGGGGGAGATCCACCGGGCGTATCTGGCAATGCGACGTCATCAACGGGAAAATGCTTGGATCCCAAATGACTGACTGGTTTTGCGTGTGTGATTCTATGTAGATACGTGATTGCGGCAATTTCCGACCAGCCTCATCAAGAGGACGATAAGCGGCGCTCAGCAAGTCAAGGCGAGAGAGTCTTCTGGTAAGGGTTTCATTATGGCGATCTTCCGTGTTTCTGTTGCATTTCTGACGTAATTTCGTTCTGTTCACCCAGTATTGGTTTGACTTCCGAATATGGACGGCAAAGGATCCGACGCCGCGACGGCCAGCGCATCGGGAAAGACCAGCGGGAGATCGTGGTGGCAATGGACGCACGGCAAAAGCGGAAGCGTTTCGTCGTCGTCGGGCGACGTGGGCGGAGTGGCATCGACGCCGTATGCCCACACGCCTTCGTCCGGTAATATTGACGCAGCAAGTAGCCAAGCTGGCTCGCCATGCGGCTCCGCCACATCGACGGTGACGTCGACCGTGCCGACGTGGGACACGATGCGGTGGGAGAAGAGGACGACACGGACTGGAGTGCTCGTTCGGGAAGAGAGGGCCGCTGGGGGTGTTCCTGCAATGTCCAGATCTTCCTCGTCCCCAAAATTCACAGCGGCATCCTCATCGACGCTGAATAGCAGTAGTATGGTTCGTGGATCCACCGCCGCGGTCCCCCGGAAGAAACTCGTCCAATCATCGATCCGATCCGCTCGCGACGTCTCCATTCGAAAGAGATTCACTTCGTCGTCGTCCTCAGCCTCTGGTCTCCATGATTTTGCTCTTCCTGCGCCCGTGAAAGACGGCCGGACAGCGGCCATCGCTGCGCTCGATCGGGAAATGCACGCTGAAATCAAGTGGAGTGTCGGTCCAGGGAAACGCAAGGTGGTCAAGAAAGAGAAGAAGGTCGGCCGCGTACCGTCTGCCCAGCATGCTCGTAGCAGCGGCTTGGGTGGTGTCGCACAGCGTCCGCTTCGCGCGTGGTTAGATGGAGCGAGTGCTGCGTCGCCAAATGCCGACTTTGGATTAGCCCGTTTCGATGTCCACATGCTCGAGGAGAAGCCTGCCCATGGACAGTGTCTGTCGCCAACGTCGACGGCCTCGACGATTTCTTCATCGGCATCGATGGCGTCGTCTTTTGGGACCAGTGATCCAGTGACGACGTGTGCGCGGGCGATTCTGTTGGATTGCTACCGGGAACGCCAATATGTCCAGTCGAACGGCATGCGCAAGCGCACACTTGAGGGGCGAACAAAAATGGACAAAGGAGGATCAGAGGCTCCGTCGTGGTCGTATCCGAGGGACTACTCCAAGTCGCCGGACGGTGGGGGTGGATTCAGCTGCGGCTCGAGCAGCAGTGACGATGAGCTGAAAGAAGTGTCTCGCTTTGGGTACGTGGTCGATCGAAAAGGCTGTGGTGTTATATAATTTATGCCCACGATATGTTGACTGACTTTTGTGTCTGGCAACAGCAAAAACGAACGGGATTCCGATACCAAGCCACTTCCAGAAGAAGAACGGTATCGGCAACTCATGCTGCGCGCGACTGAAGTGAGCAGTAGCCCCGAAGATCTTGGAAGCCCGCTCTTGGAAGAAAAGTACGTCTGCGCTTTTCCTGTGAATTTGCTATTGGATGGTAAAGACTCATTAAGGAGAACTGTGTTTTTTATCAGGGGTCTCTCAGCTGAAATGCGGTACCAGCTTCCTCTCGCGCGTGGTACGGCGAACGAAACAGACAAGGAGTGCACGATCTGCAAGACCCGGTACAACATTGGGGATCACATCTGCACGCTGCCTTGCCAGCATTTCTTTCAGTACGTCCCATCCAAACGCCGCCGACGCAAAATCATATTGTTTACTGACGCTGCTTGCTGCTCTTACAACCACTATAGTTACTGCTGTGTCGATCAGTGGCTCTGTAGCCATACGTCCTGTCCGCTGTGTCGATGGGATGTCACGGCGGATGCTGACGCCGTCGAGTTCAACCAGAAGCACCAGCTCACGGAGTGCTCGCCGTCCGATCGCGAGGCCTTCCAGCGCAAGATGCGGTCGTCGTCCCACATCGCTGGCTTCCGTCCCGTTGAGTCTGGTTCGTTCATGTATCCCTTGGGACCATGCCTAAAGCTGTTGCTCACTGATATGTATATTGTGTGCATCGACTTCAGAAGTTGACCAGCTCCACCAGCGTCTGGCGACGCTCCAACTCGAGGAAGACAGCTCCGAGGAGAACGAAGAGCAAGTCAAGTATTTAGTGTGGTGAGTCGGAAGATCGTATGCTGAGTGGTAACTTGAATGCCTGGCTGACGAGAAGTGGTGTCTGCTGAATCAGCCCGACGCCCCAACGTCCTCAGCGAAAGTGAACACTTTTGCTTCATCGTGAAAAACATGCCGTTCGCGTTTGACCTCGCCCCAGACCTTTTGAGGCATCATCTTTCCCATAGCTTCGAAGGAACCGACTCGGTGTCCACGGCATGCTATATGACACCTTCATATTCTACTCGTACGAAAGACGGTACCATAGTACCTTGAGCATGCGGTGGGTCCTCATCTCGACCAGGGGCGTCTCCGTGTCCCAGCCGTCTTACCCGAGGTGATAACCTCAGCAGGCAAAGACGCAAAACAGAAAAAAACGACCGCACACAAGCGAAGGTATAGGGTATTTGAACGCATCCACACAAACACCACCGACCGGTAGCTGACGTTTGGGCCAGCAGCATGTATATAAACACAGCGTCCATGCCCCATCAATGTCCGCGCATTTTCCTTTTCCTCTGGGGTTTCGGATCTGCTAGTACCTCTACACACCTTGATTTGGAATCTTAAACCTCCAATCACACCTCATTTTGACGTTTTGGCCCAAGTCGGACACTACTTCGTCTATTTTCGTAGTTTCTGGAAAACTGTGACAGATCAAGGGAGAGTGGTTTGCGTTGTTGTCATCTCGAACACGAGCCAAACGCTCCCGCAAAATAACCAGCCACGAACCGTCGGCGTTTGTTTGGGATTTGGCCCACCAACGCCCAACAAAACGCGCCAACAACCAACGACCAACGACGCCAACAGAACGCCATCGGGGCGGCAACTTCAAACGGCAACGCCAAAGGGAAACCTATACAGACGGCAGTATGAGCGACTCGGACGGAGACGACGCTATGGCGTATTTCCTGCCCAACGGCATTGCCGACGATTCACCGCCCAAGCGCAGGTGCGATTGCCTCTCTCTAATATCTTCTGTTCGTTCCAGTAGATGACGAGACTAACTGTATTTCATATTCTATGTTGCAGTGCACAGATCGGGTCGTCGAGTTTCGGACCGATCGGCGCCGCACGCTTTGGCGGCATCTACGGCAGCGCGACAGGCGCGTCCACTTCTTCGATGGATCTATCGGCACCGCTGTATGGCGGTCTTGGCGACCCACTGGCGAATACTGGCGGCGGAGGCGGAGCCATGTCGTCCGGGGCATCGTCGTCGTCGTCGCGACCCAGTTTCCTGCTCTCGGATCTGGGTGGAGAGATCCTGCAGCCGCGCCAAAGCGACACGACAAGCCATGCGATTGGCGGTCACGCGCGCAATCCGTTTGCGTTTAGCGGTGCGTTTGCGTCGCTCTCTGCAGCCGAGTCCGAGTCGCGCAGCCGCCTCACGCCGAGCAATAGCAGCGGTGGTGGTGGCGGTCTCTACGACCCAGGTCGGACCGACGTGATTGGCACGCCCAAGGGCGGCTCGTCATTGTCGGGTTTCCGCAATGACGCCGAGATCTTTGCCCCGTCGACTTCGAGTGGGTTGGGCTCCTCTGGTGTCTATGGTCGGCCAACACTGAACGCCAATGCACCCGCATTCATGGCCTCATCGAGCCAGGAGGCTGCGCCGTTTGGAAGCTCGTCGCCCAGTGCGTGGCCCACGATGAATGTCAAGCCGCGCCGCGCACCACCGGGTCTCAGTAAACCGACAGAGACGACGGCATCGTCGTTATCGGGAGCGAATGGAGGAACCAGCGAGGGCAATTCGCGGTCATTGCCGCCAGGATTGACTCACCCATCACAGTCGCCAGCGTACGGCGGATACGCGTCATCTTCATCGTCCATTTTCTCGGGAGAAGGCGTCCGTCAATTTGCCTCCAAGCTCACAAGGCCCACCTTCCAGTCGCTTTCGGAAACATTCCGTTCCAACGGGCCGGAGTCCAACCAAGAGTTCACGTCTATGCTTTCGGAGCTCAACGCCAAGTCGCTGTCGGTCGACGAGATCCAGTCCAACCTCAAGGCTACAGCTTTTGCTGCTGCCCATGACGTGGTTTCTGATGCACCGATCGAGCAAAAGACGTCGCGTCTGAGTACTCCGAAGAATGCAGCAAGAAGCCCCCGAAGCCCTCGTCGTGCGGTGGAGTTTAAGTCGCCATCTACACACGACGAGAAACGAGGTGGTGAAAAGAGTGCGCGTGGTCTTCAGGATCCCCGATCACGAACCCCGACGCGACGACACGAACCAGCCTCATCCGCAACCGCTGCTGGAGTAGCATCGCCTGCGCCTGGTACCCGAGGTACCGGTGACCGTCGAGGTCGCCATGGGAAGGAACCAACAGCATTGGAAGGTGTGGGTCGAAATGCACGATCCGCACCAAACGATTCAAGTTCAAAGGGGGCAGGTAGACGTGGCCGTGCTGCTGGTCAGGAAGGCGCTGCCCAGGGCGTCAGTGCTGATGCTCGCCATGCTGCTCGGAACGCACAACCTGAAGCAGCTAGCAATGCAATTTTCGTGCCTACGAAGCACAAGAAACCACCGAGTTCGATCTCAAGCGTCGGAAGTGATGATCAGCTTTTGACTGTCGTCGACGTCGTCGAAGAAAACCGTGGTGTTCAGCAACACAATGTAAAAGAATCTCCTCGGGAACCAAAGCCTGCTGGTCGCAACACAAGCGTGACGAAATCAACTGGTTCGGTTCAAGCTCACGAAAAACGTGCTGGAACACGACGACAAGTGTACAGAGAGAAAATTGTGGCGCCAGACACAACAAAGGACGAGGTTGGTGAGGCCAAGGCCAGTGATGGTGCAGTGCATGGCGGATCGGATGCCGATGCATCTGGTGGTGATAGTCAAACGGACGACGACGTGAAAGCTGCATCGACTGAAGCGGAGACGTTGCCGGTTGTTGACACCAGTATCGGCACCACCTCAACTTCGCCCGTCGATGTACCAGCTTCTCAATCGGAGGATAAAACCCTGTCTGAGCCGCCATCTACACCAGTAGGTGAATCGACGGCCATTAACGACAAGCCAGTCGCGATTTCCGCCGAGCCAATTGAGTACGTCGAGCCAGCCACAGCTGAACCTGCACCGGCGCATTGTGAGAATGAGCCAGTCCCAGACTCTCCACCTGCCACAGTATCTCATGCGACCCCAAGCACACCCAGCCATCTTGAATCTGACAGTGGCTCGGAATTTCCTGATTTGAGCTCTCGCACATCGAAGGCTGGAGGTGCGAGTGACCGCAAAACGAGTTCAAAAGAACACAAGAAAGACAAGCACAAGAAGGAAAAGGCTGAGAAGAAGAAAACAGCCACGCCGGCCAAGTCCAGCAAGAAGGAAAAGCGAGACTCGGGTTCAAGTGGGAAAGGCGATCTTGTGGATGACGACGAACCGTTCAACTCATCTCCAGCGAAGAAGCAATCAGTGCCACCAATGGTCAAGCTGTCGGCATTGCTTCGCGACAGTCGCATGTTGGCGAAACGGAGTGTGGTCGCGCTTTGGACTGGTTGCTGGTTCGTCTGCTCCGAGTTTGCCGACCGTGTCAATTTGAAAGGAATCCTGGGGTGGAGTTTCTCCTATCTTGAATCCTTTCTGGCTGTGGTTTTCAGCGTGATTCTGCTGCTCTCGCTCCATGGCGCGTCGTTCTTCATTCGTCTCCATCGAGTGGCGTTCCGTGCCGTGCTCACACATCGTCATGTCGGCTTCTGCTTTGCGTTCTTGTACGCGTTCCCGTTTCTCGTCCAGTACGTCTTTCCATGGGCTCCACCATGGGCGCCGGTGTGCCTGTGGTACGCGTTCTTGGTTCAGCTCTTTTGCACCAGCGGCCCAACGGCGATGGTTGCAACATTCCGGATCGTCCTTCCGCTCATGTTTCTCGTCGAAGGCATATCACACCACAGCTTCTTGCTCGATCTCAACGGTGATTTTATATGCGGGAGGATGGACAATAACACCATACCTCGTTCCTCACGTTCTTGTAACTCTGTAGGCGCCGAGTTGCTGCTTGCCTCGTTCATTTTGTCGGCCATGAAGACCAGCAATTTGTGCAGTCCGATTTTCTTGCTGTCGCTGGCGGTGCAATGTCTCTCGGCCGTGTTCCTCGGCTCGGAGCTCGTCGTGCAATGGTTCCAAATGACGTTGGCGCTTTACTCGCTCCATGCGATGGCTGCGACGGATGAAGACTGGGTACGATTTCTTTGGTCCTTATCCCATCGGTATCTGGAGTCTCACAAGTTTTGTTTGTGCACAGGCCGGCCTTGGGGATGAAGAGGAAGAGCTGTCTTGCCGACCGCTCTCGATGCACCACTCGATCGCCGACTACAATTACCACCCGGCCCCGTCGGCTCCATCCATCCAAAAGACGAAGCGCCTCGATCGTCGCGCACTCGCCTATGTTCGCGGTCGAAAGGTCCGTTAGACGACCAGTCGGCAGACCTGCCTATAGTATGTTCAACTCCAATCACGCAGAACCGTCACAAGTAGGTGTTGCATGTCGGAGTGGGTGGAATAAGCCTACTCTAATTCAAACGTATATAATGCTCTACGTGGCGCGAATCATCCTTTTCGCAGTCGCTTCCGCTGAGGTTTCGTAGATGCACCCTCATCGTCGTCGCTGCTGTCCCCGGACGAACCACTTTCATCATCTCCATCGTTTTCGTCCTCGTCGTCAAGAAAACTGTTTTCGTCGTCGTCGCCGCCTTCATCGTCTTCATCTTCGTCGGCCTCATCAAGGATGAACCGACTACGACGACGCTTGGTCGGGTTCAAACGCTCTTGCGCTTCTCGCTCTTCCTCCGAGTCGGTCTCACCTTCGTAAACTCCGTCTTCGGCATGGGAATCGTTGCCATCCTCGTCGTCGCTCAAAATCTCTCCGAGCGCTTCTTCGGCAACGTCTTCTGGGTGGGCATCGCTCTCGTCAAGATCGCTTTCTTCTCCGACGACCAGTCCCTTCAAGTTGCCATTCTCGTCGGCGTCTTCGTCGTCCATGCAACTGGGAAAGTCGAGTCGGCCCTCCAACGCTGGCAAATCCTCCAGAATCACATCGGGCTGGCCGTCGAGGTCGTCAAACACGGGCGTCAGCAAAATGTCTTGCACCAGCGCAGCCGTGCGGTCCACGTGCCAGTGCTCGCAAATCGCCTTGAGCAGCACCCCAACGTCCTTGACTTTCGACAGGCTCTCCAAGAGCGGCATCAAGAACTCGAGAATGTCGCGGTTCGTGGGCATGAGCTGCGTCTGGTCCACGATAAACGACTGGAGATTTTCATCTCGTACGTTCATGTTTCCATTCTCCACGGCACTAGCAATCTTGTTCATGACCACGACCGGCGTGCCCGAGCCGCGCTCAAAAATCTTGAGCAGTTGCTTCGTGTCCAACGCAATGTTCATGCCCTCCAAAAAGTCGACGCTCACGAGCTCTGGACAGCACCGGCGCAAGAAGCGCGCCGTCTTTTTCTTCTTATGGTCCCACTGCGCCGCAAAGATCCGCACGAGTCGACCAACTTCGACCAATTCCCAGCGCTCGCGTGCGGCCTCGTCAATGAGCTGCGAGAACAAGTGCATTTGGTGGTGGCGGAATGGCTTGCCCGCAAACGCCGGGTCCGAGTGGTCGTGGTCCCCTTCGTCGTCGTCGGAATGTGCAGCACTATCGTCGGCATCATCCTTTTCGGTTCGTAAAGGCTTCTTCGGCTGCATCTTTTTCGCCACGGTCTTTTGGACCAGCGCGTCGAGATCCCACTTGTCCTCATCCTCGTCGGCGGCGTCTTTCAATTGGCTCGGAAAGTGCTTCGCTGCCGTCGTTGCTGCAGGCTTCTTCACCGACTGGTTGGTTGCCACTTGGAGGGATTTTGAGTCGCTGTTCTTGCCGTTCAGTGCCGCTTGCTTCGAGCCGAGCGCTTGCGCATGGTTGATCGGAAGACCCTTCGACTTGGGCTGTGCAACCTGCTCCTTCTTCACGCGACTCGCTGTCGTCGTGAATCCAGTTTCCTTCTCCGTAGGCTTGACCACGCTCGCCACCTTCTTGGCCTGCTGCATGTTGCGAGCGGCCACCTTTGCCGCCACGAGCGTTTTCGCAGTGGCCGCAATGTCGGTGGTTTCCTCGTCGTCGTCGTCGTCACTTGGATCGCTGAATTCTAATGCATCGTCGTTTCGTTGTGAGGCCATGGAAGTCGTCGTCTTGT
This sequence comes from Pythium volutum, assembly GCA_023334575.1. Classification (NCBI taxonomy): domain Eukaryota; phylum Oomycota; class Peronosporomycetes; order Pythiales; family Pythiaceae; genus Pythium; species Pythium volutum. The sequence continues at coordinate 42,991 of JAADVC010000004.1, read as the reverse complement.
TTGTAGTCACGGGTGCTCGCTTTGCCACTACTGCATGCGATGGCGTCGGCTTCGACAACAACGTAGCAGGTGGCTGTGACGGCGGCACGTGGATCTCAATCGCGGGCAGTGTCGCATTCTTGTTGGCGTGGGTCTTGTTCTTGTTCTTCTTGTTCTTCTTCTTGCCATTCGTCATCACGGCTTCCACGGGCTGGACATACTGAATGGCGGGGGTCGCAACGACCTTGGCGCGTGTGAGCTGCGGCACGGCATCTTCATTGTCATTACCATTGATAATGGGTCCCTTACGCTTCGTCTTCCATTGCACTTTCACGACATCATCACCCGACCTGACCGTGTCCGCAAACGTCGTCGACGCCGCCTCTGCGCCCACGTCAAACATGCGTTTCTGGAACGCGGCCATGCGTTTCACGGGGTCGTCCTCGGACGAGGCCATGCTCTCGGACCGCGAGCGGCTGCGCAGGCGCTTGGTCACCGTTTTCCGGTTCTTCTTGCGAGTGGGCGATGCCATCGCCGCTGCCGCCACCGCCGCTGCACGCAGCGCGTCTTCGAGTTCGCTGCCCATGGTTTCCTCTTTGTGTGTGGTCTAAATGGTGGCGGGCAAACACCACATCATTTCGCGCCACCAGCCGCTTTTTTAGCCAATCAAAAGGTCCTATTGATGGCAACTTAGGCAGGTCCTGGAACGAAAGTTAACCCCGAGGCCCGAGGCAACGACGAAGCAGGTCGCCATGATGGTGGTGTGGAAGCGGAGGAAGTAGTATTTCTCATTTTCTTTGACTAATCCATTCATCCAGACACTTACTTTGAGACGACGCTAACCCCCCAACTCGTCTGCAACGCTCCCTCTACAGATACGACAGGTTGATCGTAAACTGTGGTTCGCGCTGGTTGCGCAGCCGCGAAACCTCGGCAAAGATGCGGTGGTTGAGCCACAGCGACTCCAAGTACCGGTACCGTGCCGTATCGAGCCGCAGCGGCCGTCCGCGCTGGAGACCGACATCTTCTTCGCCGTGGGCATCGACGTACGGGCACGGGAAATGCGCTGCCATGCTGCCGCCAATGACCGCGACGCGGCACTGGTCGAGCATCAGCACAATGCCAATGCCCCCGCCGCACTCGGCCGCGTGGCGCGTGCATTCACCGACCTGAGGGCCGTGGTTCACGTACGGATGCGAACAGCACGAGTCGCCGCAGCACAAAAACTCGCCACAGAGAAGACAAATGCCCGGATCACACGGAGTCTTGTCACAGCGCGCACAGTTGCGGCCCGACATCATGCCGTAGAGCTCGTCGTACTGCACCGGTAGGTCAATCAGCCGAGGCTTTCGAACTTGGTCACGAAGGATGAACATGCTCGCAATGTAGCCTTCGCCACAGCCTTCTGCGTGCTCGCACTTGTCTCCGTCCTTGGCGCTGCCCAAAAAGCTCTTGCTCTTCATGCGGTCGACACACCACTTCCAGATTTGAGAAAACACTGGCTTGGGGCTCGCGGCAATGTCGGTGGCACTCGGGATGACGAATCTTGATGGGTCGTGCACGTGGCCATGGGTCTCCTCCGCGAGGCAGCGGTAAAAAAGCTTCATTCGTCGCACGAGCAGCCCATTAAACATCTTGATGCGCTGCAGACGAGCAGCCATGGTTGTCTTGGTCAGCGACTTCAGCTGCTCATCCGGTTCCGAGTCCAGAATTCGAGCCAACAGCGTCAGCACCGCGTACTCTTCCGAATCTTTATTCGATTCACTCTCTTGCATTGCGCGAACCATGTCCTTGGCGGAGGGCGCCTTAGTCGCAGACGAACTTTTTTCGCCCTCTCGGCTCGCACTGTCTTGGGTCGCGGCGTCTGGCTGGATCGCAAGGCGGCTGCTTCGACGGGTGCGACGGGCAACTTCTATCACAGCTCCTTCTACCGCGACAGCATTCGACGCAGACCGATCCTCCACAATCGAAAATTTGTCTTGGAGCAACGAGCGCTCGTCCGTCTTGGATTGCACAAAGAATTCCGTGTACACACGCTGGAGCAAATCGGCCGCACTGAACACGGGGATAAACTGCCAAATCGTGCTAGGCGTATCCGCAATCACGCTCGAGATCACAAACGCTGTGAACGTGTCGGCCACCAAGAGTCCCAAGATGGTGCCACGCAGACACGCGTCGATAGAGCCCAAGACCTTGGTGAACTTGCGGTACTCGCGCTTCGTCTCCGTGTTGATAGGATTGCACCGCTTGGCGGTCTCCCAAATAACCTTGGCATCCTCGCTGTGCTCCAGCAGCGAGAACGACCATCGACAAAACTTGGTCACAGCGATCAACGACGTGAACTCCTTCTCGACCGACGGCGGGCAAGTTTCTGTGAGCGGGTCGAAATCACCAGAGCGACTATCTTTCCCAAAGTCTTCGTCCGCAACGTTCAAGAACGAAGCGACGGAAAACGCACACGCCGACCACAAGAAAGGGGCACCCTTCTCGAGGCTGCCGTGCGGTTCCCAGAGCGTCTCTTCAAAATAATCCCGCCACATGTCGTGGGCATCATTGTCGCCCCCGCTATAGTCCCCATCTCGGCCTAGCACAGCACGGTACCAGCCCGGCAACTTGAGCTGCCTCTCGACGATCGCGTGCCAAGACGGCGATGCCTCGGCTGGAGTATCGGCACCAAGTGCAGCAACGGCCAAACGTGGGACGTTTCCACCTGGATCCGATGTCGGGATGAGGAAATTGCACAGCGTCTTGCACAGCGGACACAGAAACTGAGTCATGGCCGCGTCCGGATCGATGGCTTGCACGCCGTCGAAATCTTCGCCGCGGATCGCCTTCTCGTGGAGTGAACGGATATACCTCTCGAGACAATGAATGTGCACAGCGTGCTGACAGGTGCGAATGTGGAGTCCACATGGCGTCAAGTGCAACGGCACACTGGCTGTTCGCGACTGACTGCGAGGACGTCGAGGGCTGTGGTTGTGATTGTGGTGGTGGTGGTGGTGGTGGTGCTGATGGTGGTGATGATGATTGTGGAAATGGTGGTCGTCTTCGTCGTAGTCGTCACTGTCATCGTCATCAAAATCACTTTCCGTTCCTGTCGTTGGGGCTCCTTGTCTAGCGACGACGATACCTCGGTCTGCTCCAGGAGGTCGACGTACGCCACGATCACGGCGCTCAGGACTCGCTTCTGTTCCTCCCAAGACCGGCAGCGGGAACAATCGTTGATCTTCGCGCAAGTCGAGTACTCCTTCGAGCATTTCCATATCATCTTCGTCTTGGCCCATCAAGAAGGCTTCAATTGGAGGCCGACGCCGCTGGTTGCGAGCGTTCTGATCGACGTTGGTGCCAGTGTGTCTGATCTGGCGCTGATTACCAACCGCATTCAGATGAGGCATGGGCGGATCCAACATGAGCTCTTCGTCAAACCCATCGTCCATGTACCAGTCCGGAAACTGAGCAGCGAGAGCACGGAGTGCAGGCGAAGGCGAGGTCGACGACACCGTCGGACCACCAGAGCACAGATCCATCTTCTGAATCAGCGCTTTCACTTGCTTACGGACGTCCGCACCGCGCGGCTGCAGCGCTTCCTCTGGGTCAGGACGAAATGAACCTGTGAGGACCGTTGACTGGTGGACGTAAGCCGCCACTCCCATTTCTCCTTGTGCTGACGTGTCGTGGCACAGAATACACTTGAAGCATGAGTTGTCCGCGTCGTGGGCTGCGTCAGATAAACGTGGTCGCTTGGAATTCTCGACGGCGGCTGCAGATTGGTCCAAAGAAGCTCGACGCTTGCCAAGCGCACTCAATTCGTTGCCTTCTTCATCAAGATCAGCTGACAAAGCTTCAGCTCCCATGTCTTCTTCGTCGTCATCGCCCATGTCGGCCATCATTGCTTGAAAAGCAGCCTGTTGACGAGCCATTGCTTCCATCGCTCGCTTCCTTGCGTCGTCCTTGCGCTGCTCCATTGAAGCACCTGCTTGGCTGACAGAGGATCCTGATTCAGAACCCGACACGGCATCTCCTCCCCCACCAGTGGTCTGCTTGGCATCACAATTGGACTCTTCAAGGCGGTCCAGAGCCTCCGCGCAGTTGGTTGAACATTCGCGCAATTTGAAGAGCAGCCAGTCAAGCGTAGAAGCTTGATCGTCGTCGAGAAGGGTCGACGATGCAAGACCCTTGCCCCCGCGTAGAGACCACATCAGCGATACGAGAGAAGAGTTGTCGAGCGCATCTGCAGTGGAGCACAGCGCAGCCCAGAAGGAGACCGCAATGCTCTCAAGATCCCGAGCTTCTCGAGCTTCTTCAGCAGCGTAAACGCCATACACCAGCAAATGCAGTGTTGTCGAAATCACTGCATCAGATACAGAGGAGCCGATCCCGCCGCCGCTGTTCGTCTTAGCGTCTTGAGACAGCTTCCACAAAATCACATGGACCAGGGTTAGCGTGCTTTCGCATGTTAGAACAGCACGTGCCTTCTGCAAGAACCGAAGAGGGCGACGAATGCGTTTGAGCGGCGCAACTGTCAATGGAGTCGACGACGTCGCGCGGTGCTTCAGGCGCTGTGCTTTGCGATAGTTTGTCCAGCGATCGCGCGCAAGCTCATGCGATTCGCGGTTCAGGTGCAAGCAATACGGATTGTACGCCTCCAGCAATCCTTCTTTCAGTTCGTATCGACCAGGATCGAGACCGGAAGGGGGCGAAAAATCTGCGACGCGCGTCAACACTTCTTCAAGACGAGGTACCGATACGTCATCTTGGCCCGTCGGCAGCATCGCAATGTCGAAGAGCTTACTGAACGATGCAGGTTTGGCGCACAGATGCTGTAGCATCTCTTCCTCCATGAACTGATTCTCATATTCTTCACCAGACGAGCTTGGTAAACTTGTGCCGAGCACGATAATGAGTCGCAGAAATTCCTCCACCATCTGCAGTTCTTGTTGTGCATCCACGCCTTCCTCCTGAGGAGTGTAGCCCATTCGTTGACCCTTGAAGAAATCCCCCAGTTGAAAGCGATCGATCATGAGCGACAGAAGAGTGTCCGGACCGAGTAGCAGGATCGCGACTTGCATCAAGAACACGTCGGCATCCCGATAGTGCACGCAATACGGAAGCGCCGAGTAGTTGTACAACTGCGCCATCATATTCTCCTCTCCATTTCGTCGCCAGAGGTTGGACTGGATCTGCGACGCCATCACCAGACTTCGAAGCGGCAACTCGACAAGCTCGTATTTCTTCTCAAACGACAGCTGATCGAGGGCAAACGCAGAGAGCAGACCTTCCGTGCCCAGCACGTCTTGCAACCAGGAGACGTGGATCGATACGTGGCGGATGGAAGAGGCCAAGAACCGATGGAGTGGCACGTGGAGCGACGTCTTGGATACAGACACGTTAAAATCGTATACCTCACACTCGCTCGTCGCATTCGTGCCGCAACGTAGCGCCTTGATCGGTACGATGGTTTTCGTTTTGGCCTTGCGGTTGGATGCAATGGACGAGCCGATAACCGCGTCGATGATTTGCTGCGAAATGTGTTTCACAGCTTGCTGCTTCTTTGCGAGCGCTTCGGGTGTCATCCCATTCCATGCGACGGGGAAGATCGAGTGGACGCGAATGCCAAGATTGAACATAGATAGCCACGAGTCGGATTCGTACTCCACATGACTCTCGCGGATACCGCGCCGAGCTTGCAGATCACCATTCTGGAGCATCTTGAGACACGAAATCCAGAGACTGAGATTTCGGTCATCACACACGAGCTCATTCGGCAGGGCACCGACGTTGAACACGTATTCGAGATCGTCGATGCAGTGCTTGTACTTTTGGCTGCTCAACGCAGGATGGTCGACGTTCAGCGTATCTTCTGCCCCAACTTCAGTCGCCTTCCGAACAGCTGCAGTCAAAACCTTCTCCGTCGCGGCTAGAAGCTCGTAGGCGAGTTGCGGCTTGCTCGGGTCCTTCTCCACCTCACTTCTTGTATACTCTCTCACGAGTTGCGGCACGGTCAAAAACTGGACGGCAAAGTCGAAGATCGAGTCGGGCGAAGTCCCCAAACCCTTCAGATACGATTGAGTCATCGCGCCGTACGACGTCGCATACGACTCCAGCATGCACTTGCGGAAGGTTTTGTTGAGCATGTGTTCTCGTAGCAACGCGTGTCCAAGGTGCGCGACGCGCTTGCGCAATGCACAATCCCAACGGACCATGACGCCAAGTAGGGAAGCCGGCGCCTTATCGTTTGGAACAAAGAAACGTTTCATCAAAGCAGCGCATCCTTCTCGAACAGACTGGTAGCGAGTGTACGCTGGGTTGAGCGATACCGACTTGAGAAAGTCGAGAATCAGCACATTCTCGCATTTTTCCACGTCACCTAGCGGCAGCGCTCCGACGACGTCACCAGTGTCGCTGAATTTGTACATCTGCTGGAACCATTCCTCCAATTCTGTCGCCCATTCGTCGCGATCATCGGCATCACCACCACCACTCGTCACCTCGTCAATGATCGTTTGCGTCGTCGAATGAAGTCGCACTCGATGCATTTTCCAGAACGACGAGCTGCTGGTGCCTTTTGCGAAACAACTTGATATCGATTCTGGTGGTCCGAGACGACGAGGTCGCTTCTTGCGGATCGCCTCAGACACGAGTACGTACAGGCCGTCCGAGGCCATGCTGATTGCCCGGAGCCACTCGAGGATCGCCGGAACACGCTCCATTTGCTTGTCCCACCATACTGGAACAACCGATATGTTTAACGACGCGCGCACTAAGGAGCTGACCGGCGCAGCACATTTCATGAGACCCATCTTGGCGACCACGGAATCACCTTGGCGGTCGGCTTCGCTCACCGACGCGCGAGCCTGGAATGACCCGCAGTCCATCGCAGCACACAAATCCTTGATCACTTCTCCGAGCGAGTGCACGTCGTCATTGTGGAGACGAATGACAAGGTCCTGCGCAGTCGACTTGGTGAGAGCTGGTGCTGTGGTTGATGTGGCGTTTGTGGTTGAAGGGACGACAGTCTCCACGACAGCAGTGCTTCGACGGTTGGCCGATTGGCGTGCTCGGCGTCGGCTCTCGAGCAACGGTACTGTCGCCGGTACCGATGGTGGCGATGTTGATACGGACACGGCAACTGGAGGTGCGGTTCGTGGTGCGCTCAAGTCCGCCAGAAGACTGGGAGGGATTTCGTGCGAAAACACTTCGAGTGCGTCGGCAAACTCAAACCCTTGATCGATGCCCAAGTAGACTTGATACAGAAAATCCACGACTGCTTCGACGACAACTGGAGCCATAGAGGCGAGTGCCTTTGGCAGGCTTTGCTTCTTTGAAGCCGCCGTGTCGTGGTCTTCTTCGGCGCCCGGATGACGAGAGCAAAAACCTGCGCGTTTCCAGGCCTACACAGAAGCACAGTTAGTTCCATGAACTTCAATTTATTGACCAAGCCATTGCTTTCTTTTCACGTACGTGCAAGTCGCCACAGTCGCAGGAGCTTCCTGCCGTCGTTCGCTGGAAATACACATCATGGCCCGAGTGGTCACTACACAAAAACATATTCACAATCCATCAGTTCGCGTCCATGGTTCCTTAATGCTCACTTGTATCCAATCCTTTTGCAAACACGTACCCGAGCATGAAGCAGTCTTTGCAAATGACACATGTCGAGTCCACTTGGCAATTGCGGCAACTGTACGCAATCTCGTCGGCCTTGAAAATGACGCCACAAATGCGCTTCCGCGACGCCGAGGTCAATCGCGACAGGATCTGCTGCGGCGCCAAAAGCTTATCCTTACTGGATGCACACTGGGCCACCATCATTGCATCCAAAAATGGCGCAACGCCCATTTGCGTGAGCATCTTGGGCAGCCTCGCGGCAGCCGCCGACGTGGCTGGCGGCGCATGCTCGTCGCCTTCCACAACGGGCGCCACGGGCGCTGGGATCGCCAGACTCGCGTACGTGAGAAACACCACGAGCTTGCGCACACGCTCTTCGGCCGACTCTTCGACCGAGTCGCCACCGGCGTCTGCAGCCGTCGGGTCGTCCGTTTTCGCTTCCGCCGCAGCCGCCGCGCGTTGCTTGGTCGCAGCCTTTTCAATGGCCTTGCGGCTCGCAGCCGTGGCCTTGGCCTTCTTATTGCGCAGCGCGACCATGCTCTTGTTACGGTGTTTAGCTGCACTTCTCTCGCGCAGTTCACGTCCCTCCGGCCAATATCCACCCAGAGGTTTCCCTTTTGCCGCTTTGCTCTCTGTGTGTGCGTTGTTTGGTGCTCCAAATAGAGCGCCCAGCTGGCCCCATCAGCCAGTGCTTGAAGAAGGGTACATTCGCGCAACCTTCGTGCGACACGGTGCTGAAGAACCCAGAACTTTCCGTGACCTTTCGAGAACGCGAGCGGATCCAAAGAAGAGGCCAGTTCATCATGGCCATGGAAGCGCTCGCTGTGCGTGGCGTCGTATTGCCTCGCGCGAGCGGGCAAGAGTGGATATGGATACGCGTAGTGGTGGATGATACGCATAGGTAAGTGTTTGTGGAACAGGCGACGGTTGGGCAGTCGTCTCAGTAGGAGTTTATTGACTTTTTCTTTGCTGGACGCAGTCACGAGCCCGCCGAGACCGACTACTGCATTGGCAAGACACCAATATCACACACTGCGTTCGACTCGATTCCGCATATTCAGCTGCGGACAGCTGGGGCGGGAGGTGTATGTCTGGAAATGTGGGCGGCTGCGGCTGCAGGCGCATCATTTATGCAGTTCGTCGCCGCGTGCCGGATCGACGCTGGGACTTGGAAACCTGGTGAACCCCATGAGCGATGGTACGAGCTCCATCAAGGCGCTCCAAAACGAAAGTTGGCGTCGGTAGACACCCATCATTCTACAAGCGCGTATCGGACGACTGCACCAGAGAATGATCGAGCGGGTACATTCCTGAAAGTTGCTGCTATGTTTGCCCACCACAACAAACGTCCGCCGATTCGATGTAATGCCCCGCTTCCGGAAACTAACGAGCGACATGGTTTCCAACTCATCATTCCACACAAGACGATTCGTCAACGAGCGCTGCTACGGCGATTGTCGGTTCATGAAGTCAAACATCAGGTACTTCGTCTAGATGAAGATATCCTAGGCACTGAAATGGTGCATTGATTGGGTTAATGTTACTGGTAGTGCCAAATTGGTGTACTGGAAGAACTCCTCGAAACAACATTGTATGGCACATTTGCTGACGATGCAGATGCCTCCAGTCGCGATCAAGGTCCCCACAAGGCGCTAACGTTACTGCAACTCTCCTGTCAGTACGCGTTGCTCACGACAAGTGAATTGCAAAAGCGCAGCAGGTATGATTTCAACATTGACTTGCTGTGCTCCTCAAACACCTTAACGACTTACACTCTATGGCTGCTCCTGATATAAACAGCAAATTGGAAGCGAGCGTGAACGCCCACGGTCAACGTGGTCATCGCCTCCGCCGATCGAACGCCAAGCTTGAGGAGCGTCGGTGCAATCTCGCTCGTGAACGGGAAGTACTGGACTGCGCCTTGGACGGGATGAGAATGTTGCTGCCTGGAGTGGAGGACTCACGTGCTCCCAGTACTAAACAAGTCGAATGATAAGTTCAACGACATTTCCTACTCATACAAGCTCAGCAGTGGCCAGTAACGCAACGGTCTACTCGCTTTCGGAGATCCCTCTACCGGGTCTTGGGGGCAGATTTGACGGGACCCTTGCGCTGGTCTTTATTCACCCGCAATCGCGCAACACGCTCGCGCTTCTCTGCGGTTTCCTTTTGCTGGGCCGCTTCTATATTCCGCTTCGTCTCCTCTCGCTGCTTACGGACGGCCTCTCGGGCCTGCAGTTCTCGCTGCGCTTTTTCCTCCCTGAGTTTTTGCGCTGCTTCTCGGCGCTGCTCGTACGTTGAAGGCTTTGACCGCTCCCGTGACGGTGGTGGTGGTTGGGTCTCCGTCTTGGGTCGAGGAATGCGGGAACGAGTGGCTGACGCGTTGGAATCCTGAGATTTGACGGACGACGGCCGCGCCGGCACTGAGCTCTTACGATGCACTTCCGGTTTCCGCAGCATTGACTTTGGCTTCTCGACTACCTGCGGAGACCGTTCTCGTGAAGCCGGCGCGGATGGTTTGGGCGGCGTCAGTGTTTCTTGCGGACGCTGCGTACGAAATGAAAGGTGTTATTAACTACAAGGCACAGCCACAGCTAAGCGAGCGGTGGAACGCACCTCTGCCACAGAACCGAAATCGCTGATGGAGAGCAGGTCTTCTGCTATTTCCTGGACCGGGGAGAGTGCCGGTGCAAACTCGTTGTTGTGGGCGATAGCGGCCGCGGACAGCGAGGATTCCTCGGCAACGAAATTATTGTTCTCCAGCACGAGCGGTTCGATCGGCGTCCGGTCGTCGCGAGGCGCAGGCAGCGCTGCCTGGTGGTCATCCAGTCGCAGATGCGATACGTGTGGGAAATACCCGTACTCAGTGATCGAGAGGTGGTCGGTTGGAGGAGACGACGGCGCCGACGAGGCGGCCGAGCGCGGCGCCGTGTGCTGGTCCGATGGCAGCAGCGCGCGCGCAGTCTCCTCTTGGTTCGACTCGGAGCTGTTCGATACGAGGTCGTCGCTCGTGTATCCAGCACCTTTCTACGGGACAAACGCATGTTACCGGTAAGTGGCCGTCTCACATTTGCCTCACGAACGGAATACTCAACGAACGTACCACCAACTCGGCGATGAGTTGCAGCTTCGAGGCCACGTCCGACGGCAAAAAGATGTGCTCGCCGTCGCTCTGCATGTTGTTGTACGCCTCCAGGATCAGATCCTCCATGTCCTCGACCGACGGGAGGGGTGCGGCCGCGGCAGTCGTCTCCTCGTCGCCCCGGGCGTTGTTGTCGTCGTCGCTTACCGCGCCATTCGCGTGCATGGTGTGGTTCCCGTCGTCCCCCAGCGCTTCCAGTGGGGCTGAGTTGTCGTGCTGACTCGTTGGCGGCGTCATTCGGGGCCCTTGGGCTGCAGCGTGACGCGCGAAACCGTAGTGTCCGCGCGCAGTTGCCGTCAAATAATGACGTGGATGTGAGTTTGTTGCGGATGCCTTTCGATTTTCCCAGTCAAAAAATACTGGGGGAACCCATCGATTTTGAGAGGGGGAGAAAGAACCATTCAGAGCATGTCAAAATGAACTGGTCGAAAGCAGGCCAAATAAATTGTCATGGAAAGAAGATAAATTGCAAATGGATTGTTGGAGAAAACAACTAAAGATGTATCCGCTTCACACGACGTTCTCTGTCTTGTGCTTGTCCACAGCTTCGTGCGCGACTGCAGAAGACGGCCGACGCGCCGTGGCATCGGCCTGAGCGAGTTCACCGCCAAAGATTGGTTGCATGTACGACGCATCAAAGAAATTCCACGTGCGGAAGAACGCGCCCGTGTACGTCTCATGGCGACCAAGTGATGCCTGGCGATGGATTGTCGGCGGGCGCGCTTGCAGCGACGCATTGTATTCGTCTTCATCTTCGTCCGAGTTGTCCTGGAACTGAGGTCGCGGTGTGAGCACGGTGTCTGGGTCGAGGTCGTCCGCGATGTCAGAGGCGGCATCGGATGGTGTATCACGTGGATGGTGGATACTTCCGCGAGACATGACGTAGTGGACAGAGCCTGGCTGCTTGCGCCGAGCGAGCGCGTTTGAGTCAGAATGCGGGCGTGGGCGCGTCACGTCGGGACTCTCGTTCGCGCTGGATTCCGTGTCCGTACACAATTCTGCAGCCCGTTTTGACGAGTCTGCGAGGTTCAGGCACTGAAGCAGCGGCCCCGTCAAGCCGCCAATGACGAGCGTCGTGAAGATCACAATCATGAGCGTGGTCGACTCAATGAGCTTCTTGTGGGAATGGTTGTGGAGCCCCTTGTACTGCCAGCTCTTGGCCAACGCAAAGGCGATCGAGCCTCGCAGTCCCGCGAACCAAATGACCGACATGTACTTGACGGGGATCCTGTCGGCCGGTGGTCGCGTGCAATTCGAGAGGCCCAGCAGCGGGAAGATGTTGAGGAAGCGAGCAGCCAAACACGCGAGCAGTGTGAGCCCGATGAAGCCCCAGTCAAGATCATCCACGCGGAGCGCGGCTCCCGCACTCTTGTCGACGTGACCCGCAAAGAGCATGACGACCGACGTGCCCATGAAGAGGTACACGAAATTCTCCGAGATGAAGGCCAGCGTGTGGAGCAAGTGCGTGAACGAGTGCTGCGCTGACTTGGAGATTGTGTGGAAGTGGTAGTGCGCCGTCATGGTGCCCGAGAAGAACAACGCAACAATGCCGCTGAGGTGCAAGCTGTCGGCAATGAAGTACGTCAGCAGACTGAAAATGAGACACAGCGAGATCTCATAGGCCGGATAGTGGCGCAGCGTCGCGAAGATCTTGCGCTTGAGCAGATATGCGCCGAGCAGCGTGATGGCCATACTGACGAGCAGCGAGCACACAAACATGCCGCCCGTATTGGCGGCGACGAGCAGCAGTTCCTTTACGCTGAGATCGATATCTGGTTCCCACTTGGCAAGCGTCTGGTACAGCGCGATGGCAACGGCATCGTTCATCACGCTCTCGCCAAACACGAGGTTGAAAAGCAGCGGCGGCGCGTGGAGCTTGTTAAAGCACGCGAGCGTCGCAACGGGGTCCACAGCGCTAATGAGCGAGCCAAAGAGAAAGGCTTCGACCCACGAAAGCGGCGTGACGATGTTGTACATTCCACCCAGGTAGAGCGCGCCGCCCGTGACGCACGTTGCGATGACGGTGCCAAAGACCGCTGTGCTCATGATGGCCGGAAAGTTGCGGAAAAACGCCTGGCGCTTAATCGAGAAGCCACCTTCGTAGATAATCGGCGGCAAGAGAATGTCGAAAAAGAGATTGTTGCTGAGGTTCATGTGGCGATGGAGCGAATCCTTGCGGCCGCTCGCGATCACCAACAGCCCAACGAGCAGGCCAAACACGAGCGCAAAGCCGCTCTGTGAGACCAGCATGCACGAGTACTTGTCCAGCATGAACGAGGCCATGACCAGCACGAAGAGCATCAGCAGTAGCAGCACGGCGTCCTCCATCGTGGCGGGTGGGGAGACGGAGAGATGCGGTGTACGGGGGAGTTAACCGGCGTGGCTTTTTCGATTCTGCTCTGAATTGCTCACCACTTCGAGAAGACAGACAGACCCGTAGAAATACGCCCCTGATTCTTCGTAGATGGAACCTAACCCTGATCATGAAAAGCCACGATGATTGGTTGAAAGAAACGTCGTCCTGAGATTCTGACCAACGAATCGCCGCAGCTGTGATCCATGGGTATCCAACGAAGTTGTGGCGAACCAAAGCCAAGGAACTGGAGCCAATCCGCAAAGTTCGATTTCGGTTTCTGTGACGTGTGCTGAATCTGCATCCAAATCTCATCCCTGACGGCGGCGAGCCGCGATAGGCTTGCGCACGGCGGGCTTGCGGAAGCGAAAGTACGCCATGAGAGCCGCAGCGACGCTGAACGAGTACCTGAGGTATCCAAGATCGATGAGTCACTACAAATACGTCTACAGGAGGCATAGAAAAACAGGATTATGTGACGTACCAAGTCGCGGCGTAGCCAGCGTGCTTCTCCGGAGTCATGTAGAACTCCAGGTAGCTGCTAAGTTTCTTGCGCACAAAGTGGTCCAGTGACGCTGGTGCCGACTCATCTTCCGCCGCTATCAATCAGCACACATATGCTCGCGTTTAGACCTTTTCACGAAGCAACCTGGAAATCCACGAGCTCACCTGTTGCGTCGAGGATCACTGGCAGAATGGACTCTTCAACGCCCATGGCATCCGCAAGTTGGTCATGGTTCAAGTAGAAGAACTGGCGCTTCGCGAGGTCGTTATCTGGAGTGAACGAACCCTTCTGCTCGACAAACATAATGACGGGAAGGTATTGTCAGAGATCCATTTCGTTGTTTGTCCTTCGGCAGGAATTGGGTTACTTGCCTTTTCTCCGTGACGTAGAACACCAAGGATCGTGACAGGTCCCTCTTCCTCCTTTGTCTGCTGGGCGATGTGGGTATCCAAGAGTTTTCGAGGCAGGAATCCACGGTTGATGATCACAGGCGAGCTGTTGGGCGAAGAGCAAAAGCCTTTAGAATGTGCGTTACCAATAGGTCTCACACGACAATTAACTCACCCATTCTCACGCTCCAAAAGTGAGTAGATGTAGCCGCCGGACTTTGGCGTCGCGACGCTGTCAGTCGACTCCGCTGGCGCCGATCGCGGGTCTGTGCCACACACGAAATAGAACTCGGTCAATGCGGCAGTTGACCTCGCATCTCAGGCAAATTGCCACCACGTACACAAGTAGAATGTACTTCCCGGCTTGTAGTGCCCTTCGACTCGAAGCTGACAGAATTCCGGGATATCCCTACCAAATCCCCAATTCCTTGTTTATCAGTCTGCTGAACCCGACAAGGATGGTCGGTAATGCAATGCACGTACAGCTCGCTGAAGGCTGTCGCGTAATCTGGGAGATCAATGATAGTCTGGTGGAGCTGCTTCTTGCGCTCTTCGATGACTCCATCCTTCCAGTAGTATCGCTGAGTCTACAGAGGACGTTCGTCACGAACCACATTGCAGGACGGATCTCACCTCAAGTCCGATATACATACCTGCCACACACCCAGCGTTGCGGTACCAGCGACCTGTAGTAGAGAAAGTGTCAATGATGAAGCGGTTGTGGTTCCACTGCGGTTTCTTTTGCCAACGTACGATCACGGAAAAGAACGCCATGCCGGCATAGCGCGAGAAGTTGCTCTCCAGGGGCACTGCCGTTGCCACGCTGGACGCTCTGCTCTCAGGCGCCGTGGCCATCCATCGCGAAGACGCGCGCGCCACCCGCGCACGCAGCAGAATTCGTTGCGCGCCGCCGAACATCATTATGGCGACAATGGACGACTTTTGCCGTCCATTCTATGGAACCATGTCATTGGCTTAACCGATTTCACTTGGTTGTTCCTAACTGTAGCCATTCTTGGTGCAACGTTAGTTCAGTACAATTTGGAGCGGGGTGAGAGGAGCCCTGGCGGCGGTCATGCCGCGCGTGCTGGCCAATGGACGACTGGCCAAGGACGATGGTCCCTTACTGGGCAATTTCTACGCATACTACAGCAACAATACAGCACATGATTGGCTGCGTTTCATGGACACAGCGACACGACACTGCGCTGTGCGATGCTGCGCGAGCAATGAGATAGACTCTTGTACCAGGCCAGCGACCATGCTGGGCATTGGTTGCAACGAAGGTGGGCGAACATGCGACTGAAATGGCTGCTGCAACGTAGATATCGTGGCGTAAGTGATGGACCAATGCGATTTTCCTGTGCAGGTGATCTCACGCTTGGTCTCTACAAGCATCTCCCGCAAGCATGCCAAGTGATTAACGAACGCCGGACTCTCCACGATGCTTTCAGCGCCAATGTGCTCAACAAAAATGCCCAGAAGAACAAGCCAAAGGTCGATTATGTGCGAACAGAAGACGGGAGCTCAAAACATCGGTGGCACATTGTATGCGACTCCGCATGGATGGGGTCTCCGTCGCGCGCAGCGAAGGCGTCTCCGTAAGAGTTGCCAAAGCAAAAGCAGCGACTCTCACCCTCACAAGTCAGAAGGGCATGTCACACAAAGAAGTGAAAGCTTCCAAATAATCAGCGAGCCACCTCGTGTGTAGGTGGATGCGCCGCAAGCTTCACTGCCCGTGAGTCCGGCTGTGTGTTCTCGGCGTCGATATGGGCGGCGAGCTCATCGCCTGAGCAAGCAAAAAGGCGACTGTTAGAGATCCCAAGCGATCGACCGCCGTCCCGTTTGTCCATGTAAATACAATGGACCGCGGCTTCTGCGTCGTTTTAGGACTCAGTGACGGTCTTACGACTCGTAGGTGCCGATACGACGCAGAAGCCGCGGTCCAGTAGCCTACGAGCGCCTGGTGATACCCAACCAGATCGCCGTCCGTTCAACCTCATCACGTTGCTCAGTGTGACGATGTGAATCCATCGCAACTGTGGTAACGATGGACGGTGAAAGTTTCTGGACGCGTTCGCCGAGCTGACGGACCATCTCATCGTCGACCCACAGCCCTGGAAATGCTACAGGTGAGAATGGATGAGCCCGAGACGACTATCGCTTAGTGAGGACCTAACGGGATAGTTTGATCATCCACAGAAACGATATCAACCGCCTCAGTCGCTATCGCATCAAAGTGCCACCAACGTCTACAACCCTTAAAGTCCGTGAGAACGTCGTGGAGAAGATCGACGCGTTTCTGCTGGACACCTATCGCTTCCGCTGCAAGGTCGATCTTGGCAAGACCAACTGGTCGCGCCAGATGTGCTTGTACAGCCGAACGCCCACTTCAGGCATTGAGTACCGATCCTAGTGACATCCACATTCTTCTAAGATTCGCGTGGGCAATTGGAACTGGTTACAGTATCTCAGCAGCTTTTGGCGGATCTCAGTGGTCTCACCTCACCTCATGACGCACTTCAGACTCTGAAGTTCAGAGTATCTGATGGGTCCAACGTGCAATGATCAACTCGATTTCTCATTGGCTGAATATATTTTCTAGCGATATGATTGGCCAGTGAGGAGGTACCATGCCCATCTCCTCATCCATCTCCGCCGACGTTGTCCCGGGCCGACGCATTTCCTCATTTGCCGCTTGCATAACAGCTCACGTACGGCGGCCAGTCGCTCGCGCACGGTAAGTGCAAGCTGTCGCCATGAAAGAGAATCGACTGCTCATGAGCGCTGATTCTCTCTTATAGCAAATCCGACTGCAAGACGTTCGCCATGGGAATCGAATCTCTGCCATTTCTGGTGGACACATCCAACCCTGAACGAGCAGACGCCATGTTCGCCATCGCATTGCTATTTGCGATCGTCGTGCTTCCGCCAATGCTTCGCGTTCGCATGATGTACACGGCGTGTTGGCTCGTGTTTGCAGTGTGCTCGCTGTGCATCGAATCGAGTGCTGCCCTCGGTATAGCGACATCGATGGGTATCACGGTCATGATCGGATGGTACGCACTGCGTATCCACGATCGCGATGCGTTCACTGCCGTGCTGAATGGGTGGATGGGCCGCTGGTCCAAGTCCAAGGCCCTTGGAGCCTTTGCTCGACTGGGCGACTTGGCTATTCACTTGGTGTTCCCGGTAGCGCTACTGTGTCTGTACTTGCCGCACGTCCGCATGTGGATGTGTATTCCCGCCCTCATGTGAGTTTGAACTGCGAGCCAGGTTATTCTATAGTACTGGCAATGGCTAACTAAATGGGCTCGCGTGATTAGCTCCTCGCGACTGTGGATCTACTTCGTCGTGGGCGGTGGACTATTCCCTCAAGCTGACCATGTCTATCGGTTCGTGCCGCCGCGCTCCAAGCATTTCTGGCAGATGGCGTATCGCATGGAGCTCGTGCTGAATGTGCTGATCCCATGCTACTGCGAATACGCCCGCTCGTCAGGGTTGTACGACCAGCTCATCTCGACTTTTGTCTGATAGACCACAGTAGAATTCATGATGCGATTAGACAGATTCTTGCTTTGCGTTTCTCAAATGATAACACGCTGGCTGTAACGCTCCAGCAACGAAATCCTACCTACGTATGCACTCCCCTTCCATTACGCACTACGAGCGATGACCAACGAGCGGCTCTTCGTGCCCCCACACACTGGCAATTTCTTGCCACTGCGCGGGAGTGATACTGATGATGCTCTGTGTTTGAGCCGGCACGGTCTCCTCTCTCTGGAGGCCTTCTCGGTTCTCTGTTGAGATCGACAAATGGGGTGAGTGTCAGCAGTAGCGGATCCACTTTTCGAAAAAGCAGCGACGTACCGAGGTAGGGCACCCCACGGTCGTCAACACCAATTTCGATGGCTCCGTTACGCACAAGGAAAGACGTATCGAACATATTTTCCACCGTCTACAAGATAAAACAAATCACGGTTTACACAAACGTCCATGGCAGGATAATCTGTTCGCTTGTCACAGACCTGCGTAAAGCTCTTGGGATCGATCACGACATCGAACATGCGCTTCTTGCGGACGCTCTCCATCTTTCTCTGTAGCACCTCCAAACGCGCCGCTTGCGCATCCTTGCGGTCTTTCTGCTCGTCGGCATTCACACGATCCGGTCAATCAAGATATCTATTGCAGCCCAGCCAGAAATTGGTCAACGTACCTTGCTGGTGTACGCGCTCGGCTGCGAGGCCTGAACGTCTTCATCTTCACGCACGCGGCGAGCGCGCTTTCGCTCTTTGTGGACAACCTGTGTGTCCATGAGACCGAACCTGGGTACATGAGCATTCAAACACATGATATCACGATCCATATCAACCAGAACCCAGTGAGACCAACGTACAGAAAGCTAATGTCCGGGACCGACCGAAAGCACGCGCCAGCAGCCGAGCCGAGTGTCTCCCAATCGAACGCACCGCCCGTCTCGGAGCAGCATGCATCGCGGGTGCTCTTGACGAGATCTGACACGTCGTACTTGGTCAAATCACTCGCACCGAGCGACTGGGACTGCTTGGCGACGGCCATGTTGAGCTCGTCCAGGTTGGACGCATCCAAGTTGGCTTCACGCGGGTAGCACACATCCTCGTAGATCTCATCCAGCTTGTGCGTAGTGTCGTTGAACCGAACGGACGTGAGCTTGGCCAGTTCTGAGGCATTCTCCTTCATCTCCTGGAGCAGCTCGCGTTCCTTCCATCGCACGTGGCGGCGGTCCTGGTCGGTCAATTTCGAGTTCTCGAGGAATCCGCGCTTACGACCACGCGGGCGCGTGCCTCCCGTGGACTGAGACCGCTGCGAAGGCTGCTCATCGCCGTCGTGGGCGTCGCTGTCGCGCGCGTGGCGGGACGTCGACGGCGCCATTTCTTTCCACGAGCTTTTGATCGCTTGTGCTTTTCTTCCTCTGCGGTTTTGCGCGCCAAGTCCCGAGCACCATCACTCTTTAGCATTTCCATAAATACGTGTGAGTCCGTAAATAAGCGGGGAAAACCGGTATTTTTCATTTTCAAAACGCGCACGAAAAACGAAAGAACGAGGTTGAAGCCCAAAATGGGAAACCTCTTGGAAGCGAGATGGCGTCTATGGGAAGGCGTCGCGTATTAATAGCAAAGAGAGGCGCGAGCACACAACAGCCCAATAAGAAGGTGGGGACACCAGCTGCCGCATCCCGTCGCTGGGGCTAAGCTGGGGCGTCTCGTTCCATCGTCACTCGCATTTGTCCAGCAGAGAGGAAACCCCGACACGCCCCTGTCGGCGCCACGTCGACCATGATGATGTTCGGCAGCCGCACGTCCAGCGCACGTGGGCTTTCGTCGTCGTCTGCACCACCCGTGACACCAGCGCAGGCCGCGCAGCGCAAAGTGCAAGAGATCTTCCACGCCACGGCCGAGAACAAGTGCTGCGCGGACTGCACGGCCCGGCTCACCGACAGCGTATGGGCCAGCACGACTGTGGGCGCGTTTCTGTGTATCCACTGTGCCGGTGCGCACCGCACGCTGGGCGTGCAAGTGTCGCGCGTCAAGTCGCTCCACTTGGACGCATGGGCCGACGACGACGTGCCAACCATGAAAGGCGGCAACAAGCGCGTCCACGAAGTGTACGCCAAGCACGCCGACAAGTGGTTTGCCGCGGACGCGAGCTATGCGCTCAAGTCGAATGCTGACACGACCGCGAGGGAGCGCACGATCCGTGCCAAGTACGAAGACATGAAGTTCACCAAGCCGCCCACGGCACAACAGATTGCTAGCGGCGGCTCGGGCTTGGCGGCGACGACCGAGGAGAAAGGCCAAGACTCGCCCGAGCACCCAGAGGATGCGCCAGCTACAGCAAGCGATGCCACGCGAGCCGCACGCACAGCCTCCTCGTCTTCGTCCTCCTCTTCTAATTCATCGGGGGCGACGCGAGCAGCGCTTGACCACGAAAACCAGCAGCGCTCGCCAGTTCCCAAAGCGGCCAAAGACAATGGGAACCAAGACGTTACCAAGGCGAGAAACGTCGTCGAAGTCAGCAAGCGGTTTCTCAACTACTTTGTCGTGCTCGGCCGAGGGTCGCTCGTGCCCAACCAGAACCGTACGTATCCTTGACGAAGAAACCCTGTGATTGCTGCACGGCCTTATCATGAATTGTGTAATTGTGTTCGTAGTGGAAAAGACCAAGGGGCCGACCGACCTGCAGTTCTTCCCCAACGTCATCGATCAGTATCCGGATCAGTTTGACGACTCGCCGCTGTCCTCGCATCTCGCACAGTTCGCGTTCCCAGAAGGGTATGTGCTTAGCCAAACGTACGCTGCGCCGACCTTCTTCTCGTTTGTGCTCACCAACGTGAGCGGCGTCAAGATTTACGCGTGCGCGCTTCGGTTCTACGAAGAACTCCATCCTCTTGAGGTCGTCTCCCTGCTGGCGCCCTATTACAACCACAAATCGTCTACACCCGGGCGATGGCGGGGTGAGCAAAGACAACAACCAGCAACACATCAGGCGTCGACGATTGAGATTGCGAGCCCCGACAACAACCAAGCGGCGACGGAATTGCCCAAGTGGATCCAGGATCTTTCAGGAAACACAGGAGCCTCGCCAGGGGCAGTTTTCTGTCCAAAGTGTGTCGTGGTGATGTCCCACTACCCGTACTATTCCGCTTACCGCCAGTTTCTGCAGCAAATCTACCGCATCACGTTGTCCGAGGCGCCAATGCCCATCGAGCGATACATTACAAACTTTGTGAGCGAGATTCCGCTGCCGCCGCACGGGCGCATTCAAGTGCAGCTCACACTGCCCGATCGGAACCTCATCATTTCTAGACCGCCACGCAACGAACTCCCTCTCACCGATGTACGTTCAAGTCCTCGATTGCCACTCGTCATACATTCATTGTATTCACCTGACAACTGTGTGATCCATTGTAGTGTTCTTTTCGGCCACTCTTCCAGGCACTCGACATCAGCAATGTGCTTCAGCTATTCACGTGTGCCGTGCTAGAATTCAAGGTGTGTTGTAATTCTGATCGCGATAGCGTTTTTTGTTTCTACCGGTACTCACAGCCACTTTCTCCTTAGATCGTCTTGTGCTCAAAACATATCGCGCTCTTGACTCCTGCGGCAGAATCTATTCTCGCGCTTCTCCTGCCCTTTGCGTGGCAAGGCGCCTACATTCCCGTATTGCCGTCGTCGCTGCTGGACGTCATTGATGTAAGTACCACCTCTCACAGTCTCACATTTGTTCGGGCGATGACTCACCGCTTTCATCAGGCACCAGTCCCTTTTCTAGTCGGTGTTCACTCGGATTGTATGAAGGAAGCATCCAGCCGAGCGAGCGGTGTCGTCTTTGTTGATCTCGACCACAACAGGTTCGTGGATCGCGACCGCAGTCTGGCTCGAAAACTTCTACCCCTGACATGCCAGTTGATGTGTAGAGTCATTCCGGCAGTTGACGACAGTGGCAAAACCATTCCAATCCCAAAACTTCCTGAGCGTGAAGGCGCGAAGCTTCGTGTGAAGCTTTTTGAACACGCCAACGTGAGTTCGTCAGCACCTAGATTCTTATAGTGCTGCTCAACAAACTTATGCCTCTGTTGTTGGTGTGGACGGCCAGATCTTCGATCCGTTCGCTCCGGGCCTCAGCAAGATCGATCTTGTAAGTGTGCTACTCACCCTGGCCATAGCAATCTATATATTACGGCTTGTTCTGACGATTTCATTGAATGTTCCTGGCAGGCGTTCCCGAACGATGAGCACCTCACTCCAATTGGTGATTTCACATCGGAGCGAGGCCACACCGTCCCGCTCAACAAGAACGTCTCCGAGTCCACAATAACGGAATCGTCAAACAGCCCCAGTTACTCGATGGGCAAGATAATGCGAGGACGGAAGCCAAGCAGTGCGCAGACGCAATCGTCGAGCCAAACTAACAGTTCCTCGTCGTCCCCTGTGTCCCGCAACAGCGTCGCGCCGCCTACGACACCGAGTCGACTGAGCTCGTCGGGCTCGTACTTTGGTTCGACGCCGCCGCCACCAACGGCCACCATGGATGGCACTGGCGGGCTCACTGATAGCACATTCAACGATAGCGACAACTTCTCCACACAAGGCACCCGACGAGCGTTTCTTCGATTCTTCGTGACGCTGTTGAAAAAATACGCAGTGTACTTGGTACGTGGTCCGCATGCATGCTGCGAATTCATCGTGAAGAAGCTAACAGGTCCCTATGGAAATGTGGTCACAGAATTTGTCGGCGGCCGGAAGCAACAAGGCAACGGATTCCCTGTTCGACGCCGAGACCTTTTTGCGAGAGAATGTCGACGCTCCGTCGCGACCATTCGTGGCTCAGCTCATTGGAACGCAGATGTTTGACCGCTTTGTGGAAGACCGCGTGTTCAGCCCCATGCTTCCCGAAGTCCTCTTCTTCGACCAGTCCATCAACCAGAAGCTCAATCGATCCATTACGATCGGGAAAAAGAAATACGACTGCAGCTTCCTGGACGACCGCTCCGACGAGGTTCGCGAAACATTTATCGCACCGCCACCGTCCAACATTGGATTACCAGACGATGGCACAATCTACAGAGTACGTTGTTTGTACTCCAATGGCGTACTACACATGCGGTAATTTCCAACCTCTTGCTGTAACAGTACAAATCGTTCCCGAAGCTGAAGAAGTGAGACGAACCAAACACGCGTATGGCATCCCGAATGGCTACTGATGGAAATTATTACCATGCTCTGCAGGGCTCTGTTCGGCACGGTGCGCAAGCCACGCGAGCTTTTTTCGTCTCGTGAGCAACAACGGAACATCTCCCAAGTGGATTTCCACCAGCGACTATTTACGCTGAGCAGGTTTGTGGTTTGGTCCGCCATGGGGGTGATTGTGAGCCACCCGCTCACACACCGTCACATTACTCTGTGTGTGTGGGCAGATGCATGAAAGGAAGCACCGCGACCTGGGAAGGCACTCGTCGGCTGATCATTTGCGTACGTTTACCCACGTGCTTGGTGCGTGGATTGTTTTCATCAGTAAAAGTGAACTTTTTGTCCTGCCATTCGTCAATGTACAGCTCCAAACCCAGTATCGTGTGTACAGCGCCCGAAAGCACTACCAAAGCATGCGCAAGTCGGCGATACTCATGCAACGATGGGCGCGTGCGCACATGAAGGTACCTCCAATTGTCTGGTTGAGACTGCTTCATCACCGGTGGCTAAAGTATTGGATATTTCAGGGGCACGCCGACCGGGAAAAGTTCGTACGTCTCCGGAAGGCTACGGTCAAAATCCAGACGACGTACCGGATGCATACGGCGAGGAAACGATACTCGGCGCAGCGTCACGCTCTCCACAAGCTTCAGTTCGTCGCGCGAGGCTACATTACGTTGGCGCGATTCCAGCGCGCCAAGCGAGGATTCCGCCGTTTGCAAGCACAGTGGCGGAGCAGCTTCCACAAGCGATCGTACAAGAATCTCAAGCACCAAATCATCCGCATGCAAAGTCGCGTTCGAGGACTCTTGTCGCGGAAGCACACCTTGAAGTACGTGATCAGGTTGGGGGGCTTGTCCAGCTTCACGAACTCACATCTTTACCTTCCAGGTGGAAAGCGGAAATGTTTGAAGGCTTCCGTCGAAAGATATTCGATCTGTGGGAGCAGTGTGATGTGCCGCTCCTCCATCGCTCCAAGTTCTGGCTCACATTCAATCGTCCCGACTTCTTCAATCTTGGAGTACGTCCACGGATTTAGCCTTTCGTCGCTCTATGCACCGTATTGAGGTTTCTTCCTATCGATCACAGATTTACTTGGAGGAAGAGAGACGACTGCAGGCATACTTTCGAGAGACCGATGCGGCCGCTCACGATGCGTACGAGTACTCTACGCAGACAAATATCGCTCCCGACAAGACCAAGAAGAAGAATAGCTTCACGTCTGCTTTCCGCGCTTTTGTGAGCGCGCGCCAGCACGACGAGTGCGAACAGAAGGGCATCAACAACGTTGTGAGTGGAATTTGCAGCCGTGTATACCACACGTGGGGGTTGTTGCGATTTGACACGGGGACTTCGTCGTGGTAGGCTTTTGCACGCATTGCGGAGGAGCGTCATCAGCTGTACGACGCACTCAAGCGGCAGACCAGCGTGTCTGTGCGGACATCGTTTTACGAGCAGTTTGGGATCCCCGTCGAATCGAAGAAGAAAAAGCGACGGCTGGCCAACTTGGTCTGGACGAGCTACAGCGAAGCGGGCATCAGTGCCGAGGTGTTCATCACGGTCAACTGTTTTTCGGACCGCTACCATCCGCTGCCCGCGCAAATCGACCGCCACAAGCAGCTCCGGATCCGCGACGACCTCGCCTTCACAGTCAACGCAGCCCTCAAATCGATACGGTATGCATCACCACAGCCTGAGTCGTCTGTGCTGCAGCCAAGTGAGCGCGAGCTCATTGAGCTGCAGCATCAGGTGCGCATGCTGGCGTCGCAGAACCATCGCCTCACGGGCGAGCTGCAGCAGTCGCAGCGCGAGATGAGTCGTCTGCAAATGGAACTACAGCTGCAGCAGCAGCCCCAGCTCCGCAAGCGCAGCAGTATTCTCGCTCCATCAGCGCTGCTCTCTTCACAATTCCCATCGCCTCAATAGAATACAAGCGGACCTTTTTTCGATGCGGAGGGCCTGTACCCATTTCTGATACAGGCACTACTATTGATGTCACTGTAACGAGGTATAACAGTGTACCTACATTCGGTGGATTCAGATCCAGATCCAGATCATCAGTCACCCAGTATCCAGCCACTGAACCTCTGGAACTGAATTCCAACGTTGGCCCTCCAGAGCGAAGGGGCGCCGCCGTCTGATCGTGAAGAACCAACAAATCCAAGGCGACGTGAAAATGGAGAGGAGCACACTTTGAACTTTATTTTTTCGCAACCGTGCATTTCGGCAAATGCATGAGCGGCTGTGAGAAAAAGGAAGTGCTGTCAAAGGGTCGCCTGTACTTTCGACTGTCGCTGCTTGCTCATGGGTTTTGCATCCAGGAGTCCTGGTCCACGACTTGAATGCTCACGGCGCCAAAGGGAAAAGATTGCCGATCAAATTGGCACCGAAAATTGCCCACAGCGTAAAGGAATCCCGATCTAGACAAGATTTCTTGTCGCTGCGAAAATTGCTCACGGCGTGCAAAGGTAAAGGATTCCCGTCCGATCCTGCCGTCGCGAAAATTGCTCACGGCGCAAAAAGACAAAAGATCGCTGGTCCGGCCGCCAGCGGAACATTGGTGGATCGCTTGGGTGCCGTGAGCAATTTCTCTGGCCCAGTTTTTGATAACTACACGCATGCTCAGTATAGGAACACAGACACAGACCTGACTTTTTCGAATGGAGAGAAATGAAATGGAATGGCCTTTGGGTTTATGTGTGGGTTGTGGGTGCACATCCAGACTCAGTCCGACTTGGAGTTTGGTGTCATGAGGACTGGACTTCTGCAGTGGTGACTGTCATCACTCCAGAAGTCCAGTACAGTACAGTACATGTACAAAAGTACGGAAGACTCTGGACATTGCGTCGAGACCAGACGATCCAGTGTGGTGAGAGAAATTCCCTCACAAAGAGAAATTGCGACGGCACGGCAAGGGGCTCCTCTGCTCTTGCGCGCCAGTTTGAAAAAAATCGCACGGACAGGGGAAAGGCCCACTGGAGAGAGAGAAAAAACCCCGCGCGCACCCGGGAAAAAAAGCCTGTGCGTTTGTATCGGAGAAATACGACCGACGCGCGACTGTGGTGGGAAGCCAGCCACAAAGAAAGGAACAGCAAGCACAGCACCGGACCCGCGATATACTAATAGGACGCTGGACGTAAATGGAGACGCGACGCCTGGACGACGCCATGGCGCTGCAGACGAACATCGAGTCGCTCGTACGGCTTGTGCACAAGATGGAGGCGGTCCAGAAGACTGGCGAGGACGCGTCGCGCCGTGACGAGCAACTGCTGCAGAGCGCGCGCGAATATGTGGCGGCGGTCACAACCGCGCATGGCGGCGCCGCGCTCAAGAGTGTGGACGAACCTGAGCGCGCGCCGCTGCCGTCGCCGACGTCGTCCGAGAATGTGCTCGTTGGCGTGTTGAAGCGAGAAAACGCGAGCCTGCTTACCAAGATCCGACGCCTTGAAAGCGAGGCCAAGCGGATCGACGAGAAGACGGCGTGGGGCGGAGAACAACTCGTGAAGCGGCTGAGAAACCAGTGTGCGGACAACGTCGCGGAGAAGAACCGCCTCGAGGCGCTGTGCGCCGACGCTGTCGCCGAGAAGAACCGATTTGAAGCTTTGTACGTGGAGACCGAGGCTGACAAGAAACGCCTTACGGCGCAGCTGTCGGGCGCCGTCGCTGAGAAGAATCAACTCAACGAGCAGTTTGTGGAATTCGTCGCCGAGAAGAAGCTGCTTGAAGCGCAACACGCGGAGGAAATCACCACCCTGAAGAACCTTCTCGAACAGCAGTGTGTGGACGCCGCCGCTGACAAGACACGTCTCGAGAAGCAGTGCTGGGAAGTCATGACCGAGAAGAAGTGCCTGGAGACGCAGTGTGCGGACGCCATCGCTGAGAAGAACCGCCTCGAGGCGCAGTGCGTAGAAGCCGTTGCCGAGAAGAACCGCTTCGAGGAACGGTGCCTGGATGCAGTCGCCGAGAAGAACGCTTTTGAGCAGCAGTGCGCTGAGACTGTACTCGAGAAGACTCGTCTTGTGAAACAGTGCCTGGAAGTTGCTGAAGAGAAGAACTCTCTGAAGGCTGAACTTGCCACAGAGCGATCGCGCGCCGGAGAGATGCGCACCACGATCGGGCAGTTGACGACTCGACTTGCCCAAGCAGAGAATAAATTGCTGGCCGCAAAGACCCACTCCATCACCACGATGTCACCGCTGATTCGTGCCAAGCGAAGCGGCACGTTGGAAACGAGCGGCACGGACACCGACGAGAGTGACTCACCCATGAGTCTCTCGATGCTGGACCTGTGCACCGACAATGAAGATTCCGATCAGAGTGGCTACAGTCGTCGCCGCAAGGACAAGAAAGTGAGACGGTCAACCAAGGTCAATGGTCAAGTCGGAGAAGGCACCACAGCGCGGCGACGCTCTGGAGTCCGCCGTCGCAGCATCATTGGCTCCATGATCGACACTGACATGTCAGCCTCCCTCGACGCCGCGCGGGCATGCCCACGAACCCGAGTCCGATGCCATTCAGACGATGCCAACAACCAACTCACGGCGTCGATGAGAGTCGAGCGAGCGCACCAAGCGCAACGAGTAAATGCGCCAAACTCAGTACCTCATTCCGTCACGACTCGAGAAACCTCCAAGTCGGTGGGCCGATACCGCACCGTCGAACTGCACTCGTCCCAGCAAGCCCAGCTTCGGCCGCGATGGCGGCTGTAAGGTTCTACGCAGTCGACAGGCTTTCAGTAGTAGTAGTATAGTATAGGCTGTCAGTAGTAGTAGTATAGTATAGGCTGTCAGTAGTAGTAGTAGTAACGTAAGTATAGTATTAGTTCAATATCAATCAATCGATTCGATTCGCATACGGGACGTGGGGCTGCTGTGAGCTGCCGTGATGTGTCGGGCTACTCCCTTAGTTTTCGTTTGCACGCTGCGTAGGTACGCACCTTGTACTGTGCTGTACTGTTGGTAGTACGAAGGCCGACTCGCCACAAACGTTCGATGCCATCAAGGGAGCCGCGGGTTCTATACTGTATGCGAATCAAGATGAGTACAGAGTCTGTCTTCGTCCATTATCGCCTGGAGATATGTCTCAGGATTACGCTTGCGCACGACGCCACTGCGCGCGACCTTCAACCTTGGCGACCGTCACTCTGGGCATCCCATCACCCAATTACGATTCAAAATCCCGTTTAGAAATTTGGGTGGTTTTCAATAACCCATCAATTCTTTTGTCCACGAGATGGATTTTAGCTCCTGGAAATCACTTTGCCAGTGTTTTTGGGTGACAACCCACTTGTTTTTGGTGAGACCTGCGGCCGAGAATTCGAGCGGGGCGGGTGCGTCGGTATTGAAGTTCTCCCAGCTCGTAATCAGTGTTGGCGGAGAAAGCGACCACCAGAATTCGCGTCATCCATATAACGTACGAAGGAAGAGAGACAAGCCCCCCCTCTTCTTCACATTCGCGCCTAACCATGGCGAACAATGGCGGCTCGAGTGCGCCACAATCGGATCCACTCTCGTTTCAACCCATGGGCGCCTCGCTTTCCTCCCGTTCTTCTGCGCCGACCAAGCCGACGTCGTCGCTGAACGATCTCCACGACGAAGTGCTCGCGACGCTCGTGCGGTTCCTGCCGCCACGCGACGTTGAAGCACTCACGGTCGCGTCGTCGGCTGTGGCGCGCAACGTGCTACCCCAGTTTCCAATCTGGAAGGAGCTCTTTTGCTACCGTTGGAACATGTGGAATTTTACGCTCGAGCGCGAAAAAGACAGCGAGGAGGTCACGATCGAGATTGACGAGCGATTGCGAGCGCTGGCGCCAACGTGAGTGAGATGGATAGGATCGACTGATCAATGTTGGGAAGACTGATTGGGTTGACTGACGATTGCGTTTGGATCTTATTTCGTAGCTGCTCCGAGAGTCGCATGTATCAGCTGCTGGCCCACGCCGTGACACCCGTGCCATCTTTTGCGGACGTGCGCCAAACCGAGCGTGGACGGTACTTTTCCCACGTCGACCATGCGTACGTCTCCGTCGTCGACAGATGGGATGCGCTTGTGCCCATTTCTAATAGAACGTGCTGCTTTGTGTATCGTCAGCATTGAAGCCATTGGGGATCCCGAACGCCGTCGCACACTGGACATTGCCTATGCGGGCCGCATGCTAGGTGGCGATCGCTGCGTGCGAGCAAACGCTCCGTTTGTGCCGACCTTTCGTGTCGCAGTGTACGCGATCGCCAACAACGACCAGCGAAAGCTGTATCGCGTCGGCCTGGCTGCGAGCGGATACTTTGAGATTTCCATCCGTCCGGCTCCGCAAAAGCGAGGCCGAATGGGGCGCCTCCAGCAAATGTGGCGGCACATTGACAGCGATGTGACCACCATTGGTCTCGCAACGTCTGCATTCCCGTTGATCGACAAACAGCCAGGCTGGGACGACCAATCGATTGGCTACCACGGCGATGACGGCCACTATTTCCATCGAAATAGTCGGGTACGTGGCACCTCCATTTCTTCTGCAACGAATTACGTTTTGTAGAAAGCTGACTTTGTAGGCCGTGACGATCTGCTTAGGGACGGCGATTCGCCACACCATTTGGAGTCGGTGGCACTGTCGGCTGCGGGCTTCGGCGAGATCTACAGTCCGGACGGTCTTTTGTGTATTTCACCACCAACGGCAGCGTCATTGACCGTACGTTGTCGTGCTGAGTCACACTGTTGGTTGTGGGCAAGTTGGCTGATTGGGATTTTTTATATCGTTAGGCGGCGACAGGGGGTTCGAGTGCTCCCACTCGTCGTGGTATCCAGTGGTCGGACTTGACTCGCATGATGTGATCCACTTTAACTTTGGCCAAGAGCCGTTCGCATGCGCGGCTGCTGTCGGTACGTGCGATGCGAAAAGCATGGGGAGGTATTAGTGCGGATCTCTAATCGGGTGTTTGCTTGGACACGTAGATACGCTCTTTGAAGAAAGCAATGGCCAGTACGATATCTTGACGAGTCAATTGTCGTGGTACAATATCAGCGAGTCGGACGCCGAAAGCAGCGCCAACGGCTCGAACGCGTCAATGTCCGACAGTGAATCCGAAGAAGAGGACGAAATCGAAAGGGGCTACGATCGACTGTCCGACATGTCGGAGTTGGCCATGTACATGAACCGGTTCCTGGGCGAGCTCGAAGGCGCTGGTGAAGCTGAAGCAGAGGCAGAAGCTGAAGTTGAAGCTGACGCTGAGGCTGAAGCTGATGCTGAAGCAGTTGACATGGAAGACGGAGACGATGTGGAGATGGATGCAGCAAACTGAATTATATCTATTGGTGGTGTGGAAGGAAAGTCAGCGAGATGTACGCCAACGAAGAAAAAACAACTAGTCCAGTATGAACAGCATGGCATTTACTGTATGCAAAACAAAGCGAAACCACAATCCCAAAACCAAAGCTTCACGCACGCCAGCAGCGTCCTCGCGATTTCCTAAACTTACTTCAATTGTGCGATCTGGTTCCGGATGGCCTCCACAAGGGGCGCGACGTTTTCGTGGCTGATCTTGTGGGCGTCGCAGAACGCACGCGCGACTTCATCCGGATCGTCGTGTTGGTACACGTCAAGTGGTTCGTTCCGGTTGTTGACGACAATATCGAGCGACAGCAAGAGGTCACCTCGCGCACGCGGCTTGGCGGGTAGAGATGGCTGTGGAGGCTGCTGCAGCGCGGCAATAGGGTCGGTCTGCGCTTGCGCGTCTACTTGTTTTTGCTGTTGCTTTTGGGCAATGAGATTGTGAAGCGTCTTCTCGAGCATGGTCTTGCACTCGAGAAGCTGTTCGCCGTCAAACTGGATCCCCAATTCCGAGCGGACAATCTCGTACTTTTCCACACAAAACGTATTGGCCGTCGTCGCCGGCTGCTCGCCTTCAAAGTAGAGGAGATCAAAGACCCTGCCGCTTAGCGTCACGGGCAACTGGACATAAGGCGTTGCAGGCGTGGCAGCGACTTCTTCCGTCTGCTGCTGCTGCTGCGGCGGTGGCTGCGTTGCTGGAGACGCGGTCTGGTCGACACCTTTGACAATTTGGAGCTGGACGCGAATCGCATCGGCCAGTTGCGCGGCGCTCTGATCGAACATGGGGCCTTCCTGCATGCCGACCTGCTTGAGGAAGAGTTCCACAGTGCGTTCAATGCTGTCGCCTTCAAAGTACTCGAGTGAGGCCGACTGGTCGCCGCCCACATTGATGGGGAGACGCACGATCGGCTGACGCTGGGCCGCTGCGCGAGCGGTCTCTTCAGCAGCAGCAGCACGCGCAGCAGCCTCAGCTTCCGCTCGAGCTGCAGCCTCTCGCGCTGCCTGTTCCTGGGCGATCTCCGCGACCCGGTTGTCAATGATTGGGATGAGCTGTGCCAGCATTCGGTCCACACTCTCTGCGTTCGCCAGTCCGTTCTCGTTCAAGTACCGAACGGCACTCTCGCGCGATGTATAGCCTTCGTAGTGCACCAAGATTGTCGGGCGTTCGTTGACCGTCAGTGGAACGGAAAACAGTTCCTTCGTGGGAGTCGGCGGCTGCTGCACTGGTGGTTGGGCGGGTCGAGGCGGCGGCTGCTCTGGCGCTTGCGTAGCAGCAATGCGGCGGTTAATCTCCGTTGCGATTTGCGGCGCAAGCTGCTCAATGTACGCCTCGTCAGTAATGCCGACGCCCCGGAACGTCTCGCGGGCTTCTTCCATGGCGTCGCCACCTTCAAAATGGCGCGCTGTGGCCTCACGTCCGTCGATCGTGAGCGTAAAGGAGAAGAGCTCTTTGCGAGCAGGCTGGAGCTGCTCCAGCTTGGCGAGCACGATATCCACAATCTGCGGGTACAGTTCGCGCATCGCGCTCGTCGTGAGTTCCATGTCGTACAGGAACCGTTCGACGGCAGACTCGACCGACTCGCCTTCCAACTTTTTCAACTCTCGGGTCACACCATTGATCGTGAGGTCCATCGACAACTGCACCGTCGGCTGGGGCGCTGCCTCGGTCGGTACAGTCGGTGTCGTTGCTTCAGCGACATTGGTTTCTTCGATATGGCCACGCAGCATGCCCGAAAGCTGGTCCACGACGGCACGTACGCGCGCTGCGTCGCTGTTTGCGAGCAGTCCGTGGTTGCGCGCAAAGCTCACGGCCGCGTCCTCGATGGTCTCGCCCCGCATGAGCTGGAGATCCTTGACGCTGCCATCGACCGTGATGGGCATCGTGACCAGCACGTCGCCCGTGGTGGTCGCGGCATTCTGCGCCGAGGCCGCCGCGACGACGAGAGCCGCACCGAGCAGCGCGTAGGAAGACGCCTTTTTCCACATTTGTGTGTGCAGAGAGAGAGAGACTTTAATGGACTGGCTGGACGGCGTGTGCAATGGGGAGGAGAATTGCTGGACTGACAACCAAGTGCACGTGGGGGGATTCGGTCAGGGCGGCCACCCAGCGGATCTTTGGTGGCCTTCCAAAAAACATCGAAAGATACACCAACGCCCTCTAAGTAGCAACTTAAACTTGGTTGAAGAGATTGCCGTTGTTTGAATAGGGTATTGAGAGTGATGGTCGTGTCGGTTCAAGTTGCCGTAGAATGTGTCGCTTGGCGGGCGTGATCCAGAATATGGAGGAGGGTGGAGTGATCGCGATGGAAGAAAAATGGCGTCAGACTGAACGGAAGCATGGAGGAAACAAGGCGGACGAGTGGAGTATGGAAACGCAAATGACGGAAGGAAACTGGAATCTATGGCGATTGGCGACCTCCTAATAATGACTGGGACATTGGTGCGCATGGAATCATATAAGCGAGTATGTATGTGAGTATATCGCAAATGCACATTATCAATAGTGGTCTGGTCTCTATGAGCCGAACCTTCGTAGGCTGTCTCTTGGGGGGATCGCATGCGTGTCATCTTCCACTTGACACAGGAGCCACACGATCTCCCTCGATAGTGACATCATGGTCCGCCCGCCCATATCTGGATAGTGGGACCTGAGCCAGAAGACATGGAAGCCGTGCGACGCCTGTTGGCCGCACATTCGCCACGTTGGGTAGGTGTGCTACTGGCGGGCGTCGGCGCCGTAGGAGACGCGTTTGTGCGTGTTCTCCAAGAGCGCTTCTGCACGACAGAGCTTCAAGTGCGTGTGCTGGCGATTGGCGACTCGAAGGGCTTTGTCGCCACGCAACATCATCATGGCTTTGACTGGGACGACGTTGCTGCGATTCTCGACCACAAGAAGCAAGGCCATGCCGTACCAGCGTGGGAAAGCGCGGATTCCTCATCCGCAGTCATCGTGATGGACGGACTCGTCGCTGCGGTGCAGCATTTCCATGCGGAACGCGATCTGGACGACTATGTTGTCGTGGACTGTACGTAGTCCAACGCGATCGCAGCGGCACTGATCCAGGCAAAAGAGTTGGGCTTTGCAGTGTTGCTCGCCAACAAGTTGCCTGTGGGCGGGCCATTCGAGCAGTACCAGCAGCTGACCCATGGCGCAAACGGACGCGTTCGGTACGAGGCCACGATCGGCGCCGGACTGCCCGTGATCAGTGTTGTCCAGCGCATGGTGGCATCGCGAGACTCGATTACGAGGATCCAAGGAGGCTTGAGTGGCACCATGACGTATATTCTATCAGCTATAAATCGGTGCGAGCCGTTCAGTAGTTCACCAGTTTGGGAACTGACAGGGCTCACTACTTTGCTCTATAATTCCGTAGCGGTGCTTTGTTCAGCGTCGCACTCCAAGAAGTCCACGATCTCGGCATCACAGAGAACGATCCGCGCGAAGACCTCTCGGTAAGCAACCATTCAGTGTGTTGTATACTAATGAAGAAGTTTACTCACGTGCTGGCGCGTGGAAAATGCCAAGGGCGCCGACGTTGCTCGCAAAATGACCATTCTCGCACGTGAACTCGGCCTCGCTGTGGAGACTTCGGATGTGGAGATCACGCCGCTGCTGCCTCAAGAAGCGTTTGCTTTGGCCGTAGACGAGTTCATGCGGTCACTCCGCACCTACGATGACGGTGTGTGTGACTCGGCTGTGGAAAGAAAGCGCTCCGTGAGCCTTACTTTTGACTGACACCACTCTTGTCTTCCAGCGTTCAAAGCGAGAGTGTCAGCGGCCAAGCGGGAGGGCCGTGCACTCGCGTACATTGGCACGGTGTACGCCGACGGAGCATTGGCATTGGCCTCGAGCACGTTCCACCGTCCAGTCTCTTTGCGACCGCCTCGAGTACGTACCCACATTGTGGTATATGCCGCTATTCTCCCCGTGTCTCATTTGGGTTCTCTTCCTCATACTGCAGGCACTGAATGCGTGGTCTCCATTAGCAGCGAGTGGTCTCCGGAGCCGCTGCTGTTGCGCGGCACTGGCGCTGGCGCCTCGTCCACGGCCGCCGCCATTGCGGGCGATCTCGCCGCGCTCATCCACCAACAAATCCTTTCATGATACCAAACGTGACAAGTCTGCATTTCCTTGAAGGCGCGTCATCGTACTTAGCCGAGTACACTATACTTCAACCTGCACTCGTACTGTGGAAGACCTCCTAGGTGCGAACTCCAGTTGAGTGACACACTTGAATTTTCAAACGTGTGACCATCACTCTGCGATTTCCCCCCCCCGTCCGCCCCACTCGCTGCCGTCTCTCCTGGTGCGTCGTGTCTGACCGCGCGGCATACAGCGAGGAGGTCATTTCCATTCGCACGTCCGAAGCCCCGACCCCAAGCACCACGAGTATATTCCCTACACTAAACCCATGACGACCCACGTTGAGAAGGCGCTTCGAGAACCGACCGAGGAGCCGCACGCGCAGGCCTCGCCCAGCATGCTCTCGCCCGTCTCCAAGCTCGAGCTCGCGCGCAAGTACGCGGCCGAGGAGCAGCAGCGCCGCGTTGAGACGGCTTGTGACCGCATGGTCGAGATCAAGAAGGCCCAGATTGTCCAGAAGCTCGAGGTGGAGACCCACGTCGAGACCACGTACGAAGGAAGCGACGCCATGAAGCGTGGGGGGCGCTTGTCGTCCATTGCGATGCGTCTCGTGGGCGCGTTCAAGTCGACGACCGAGGAGACGAACGGAACGGTTGAGGTGCGTGGGGATTTTTGATGAGGCGTGTCGGCGGTGTCGGCGGACTAACGGTTCTTTCGATGGATTTATTTGTGCGCATGAACAGGACGAGAGCTCGTCGCCCACTCGCAAGCTCCTCCAGTACGTGGATGCCTCTAAACGGATGCGCTAACACTGTCCGTAACTCATGTGGTTTTTATTTCATTTTGATTTGCTGACACAGGGCGACTCGCAGCAAACTCAGCGCGCTCGCGACTGATGGTGGCGAGGATACCGACCTGCCGGCGACCAACTACCACTTGAAGCAATTGGGTCTCGCGAACGATAAGATCAACATTTACGCGCCAGTCCACGAGCAGCAGAGTGAGATTCGTCGTCGCCGGCAGAGTGCGATCCGCTGTCAGGAAAAGTACATGCACGAAAATGCCGAGTACCAAGCCGATGAAGGGTACAAGTCGGCCGAAGACTCGGACTTTGCCCCCGATGGGGACGACGAAGAAGAAGACTTCGACAGCGATGGCGACGAGGACGAGGACGACACCGACTCGGACATCGATATCGACGACGAGGAAGTGCGTGCGCTGCTGGCCGACCAGTCGGAGTTTGCCCGGAGCGTCGCGACGCTCAAGAGCCACGCAAAGCGGTCGACGAAGCCGCGCAAGTCGGCGGCGTTTATGCCCGCGACGCCGCTGTCGCTTGCTGGTGCGATTATCGTGGCGTTGCTGGCCGTCGCACTCGTGGTCTTTTTCGCCGAGCAGCAGTCGGGCTTTTGCAGAGCACTCGTGGCACAAGTCCCACGTGCGGAAGGTATGTACCCATCGCGCCATGTGCGTGAGACTTTCTTCGTGACGGTCTCATTAAAACCTCTTTTTTGGTGTGGTACAGAGGCGCGCATCGCCACATGCGGCGTCGTGCTGCAGGTCGAAGCGTTCTTCCATCGCATTGTGCGCGCATTGACCTTCCAGTCGTGAAGCACATGAAGAGACCACGGAAAACCCCCCAAGGAAAGAGAGAAAGCAATGAACCCGTTTGATATGTAATTCGCGGCGGTAGGATAGTACGTAGATAGTGTAACCTTGTAGATTTGACGGCTTTTCAGTATGGATAGGAAGTGTACCCTCTTCCCTCTCATCCTGCATGAATCTCCTCCCATCCATACCAGTATTCGCGTACAGAGGGTCGTAGCTCCAGCCGACTGGCCACCAAAGTGGGTTGGTCTCTCCACTTCCAGAATCGAATCCATCCTTCTTCTTCGTCGTCTTCCCCCCTCTCTCCCTCGAAAGAACCCCATGGCGGCTGGCGACGCGACCCACCACGTGCTCTCCTTTGACGGCGAGCGAGAGCTCGTGACCGAGCCACGCGCACATGAGCTGCTGCGCGCGTACGAGCACGTGCGCACGGCGCCCACGCCGCCAGCGTTTACCCACATTACGCTGCGCAACAAGAGCTACACGCTCGAGGCCGCGCGCGTGATCGCTGCGTTCTTTACAGAGCTCGTGACGCGCGGCGCGTTTGCGCAGCTCACGAGCGTCGACTTTGCCGACATGATTGCCGGCCGCCCCGAGGACGAGGCGCTGCAAGTGCTCGCGACGCTGTGCGATGCGTTGCAGACCATCAAGACGCTCACGCGTATCGACTTGAGCGACAATGCGCTCGGCGAAAAGGGCGTCCGTGCGTGCTTTGGCCTGCTGCTCCACCAGACGCAGCTCACGCATGTCTACTTTTGCAATAACGGCATCTCGGCCGCGGCGGCCGCCGTGATTGCCGACGAAGTGCTGCTCTTTCGCGGCGACGACGCGCCCACGGCGCTCGAGACGTTCCACTTTTACAACAATATGAGCGGTGACGGCGGCGCGATCGCGCTTGCCAAGCTGCTGCCGCGCTGTCCAAGGCTGCGCGACCTGCGCTTCTCGGCGACGCGTGCGCAACGCGCCGGCAGCTTGGCGTTTGCACGGGCGCTCGCGAGCCTCACGAAGCTCGAGAAGATCGATCTCAGCGACAATACGTTTGCCGGCGAAGGTGGCGTCGCGATCGCTGCGGCGTTTGCCACGCAGCCGCACCTCGTCGAGATCAATTTGCGGGACGCGGCCATTGAGGACGAGGGCATGACGGCGATCGCTGGCGCGCTCGCAGCGCTGCCCGGCGTCACGTCGCTCGACGTCTCGGGCAATGAACTCACGGCCGAGAGCGTTCGCCACTTGGCCAGTGCTGTGCGTCGCTTGCCGTTGCTGCGTGTGCTCCAGGTCGAAGAGAATGAATTTGGCTCGCGCGGTGCCAAGGCGCTGGCCAAGGCGATCCGTGCCTCAGCGCCGGCGCTCGAAAAGCTCATTGCCAATGTGAATGAGATTGGCACGTGTGGTGCCGTCGCGCTGGTCGAGGCCGTGGCCGATAAGCCACAGATCAAGACGCTCGAGATGGACGGCAACATGATTTCCAGCGACGGCGTCGCGACGATTGAGGCGTTGCTCGAGCGCAAGAACAAGCGCAGTGTGCTGGGATCGCTGGAAGATAATGACGACGACGGAGAAGATGACGATGAAGAAGACGAAGAGGAGGAAGATAAGGAGGTCGAGGTCGTCCCTCCGCCAGTGCCCGTGAGCAGCT
Source organism: Pythium volutum (assembly GCA_023334575.1). Taxonomy (NCBI): domain Eukaryota; phylum Oomycota; class Peronosporomycetes; order Pythiales; family Pythiaceae; genus Pythium; species Pythium volutum. The sequence continues at coordinate 5,640 of JAADVC010000004.1, read as the reverse complement.
CGGTGGATGCGCTCACGGCGCAGCTGCAAAAGTCGCTGGTCATTGGTGAAGAGGAGCAAATCCCACCGACGCGTCCGCTGTTTGCATTCAAGAATGCGCAGCGCGAGGTCGTTGACGCTGCGCGTGCCAAGGCCTTGTTGCTCGAGGCCGGCGTGGACCCTGAGTCCACAACGCCTCTCCGTTTCACGGCCATTACGCTGCGTGGCAAGAGCTACACGGACGATGGCGCCCTTGCGATCGCCGACGGTTTGCTCTCGCGTCTCACCAAGGACGTTTTGAAGGTCGTGGACCTCGCCGACGTGATTGCCGGCCGGCATGAAGACGAGGCACTGCGTGTACTCGCGGTCCTGTCGAAAGCGTTGCGCGGCCACGTGCTGGACGAGATTGATTTGAGCGACAATGCGCTTGGCGAAAAGGGACTCCGTGCGTGCTTTGACTTGCTGATCCCACAGCCACGGCTCAAGCGTCTTCTGTTTTGTAACAATGGCATGTCGGCTGCGGCCGCGTCCGTGATTGCCCACGAGGTCATGCTCCAGAACGGCAAGGACGTCCAGTCGCCCCTTGAAGAATTCCAGTTTTACAACAATATGAGCGGCCACGATGGCGCCGTCGCGATCGCTCAAGTGCTCTCGCAGTGCACGAACCTGCGTGTGTTTCGCTACGCGAGTGCGCGTGCCGGTCCGGCCGCGAGTGAAGAGCTGGCCCGCGCCGTCGGGATGCATCTCACCAAGCTGACGTCGCTGGATCTGAGCGACTGCTCGTTCCAAGAGAGCGGTGCACAAGCCGTCGCGCAGGCCGCGGCTGCGCAAAAGCAGCTCACGACGCTCAAGCTGCGGGACGCGTCGCTCGGTGCGGACGGCGCCGTCCAGGTACTCCAGGCACTAGCCGACAGTGGCATCCATCTCACGTCGCTGGATCTCTCGGGCAATGAACTGGAAGACGACGGCATGGAGCAGATTGCCGAGCTGCTCACGAGCGCGCAGCAACCACAGCTGCTAGTGCTGCGTCTCGACGAGAACGAGGTCACGTCGGCGGGGCTTGTGGTGTTTGTCAAGACGCTGGGCACGAGCCACCAAAGTCTGTCGTCGCTCCAGGAACTGTCGCTGTGCGGCAACGAGATCACGGCCCGTGGCGCGCTCGCTGTGGCCGAGACGCTGCTGCCATCAAAGCAGCAGCTCGCCAAGCTCGAGCTGGACGCCAACATGATTTCGGACAAGGGGATTGAGGCATTGAAGAAGGTGCTGGCAACGAATGGGCAAGCCGCCGTGCTGGGCCCGCTTCAGGACAATGACGGCGACGACGAAAGCGACGACGAATAGGTCAGTAGGTAGAGAGAGACACACTAAAAAAAGTAGCAACCCGTAGGAGGAACAAGACAGGGAGCTCTTAATGATAACAAAGATGCTGTATCAGCGATAAGGTTGGATTAGTTTGTGACCCATACAAGTTGTAGCGGAATCTCCGAGACCCGGTGCATCGGTTGTGGCTGTCGTCCTGAAAATCCAAGTGCCAGTCCGTCGACTGTTGCTGCTGGCAAGTACAAGCAGTGCGACACCTACGAATGGCGGCAATGCGGCCGATGCCAGCTTGTATGGCCAGCAGCAAGAGTCGACGGACTGGCACTTGGACTCTCACGACGCGCAGCCATGCCGGGACTCGAGGATGCTGGCGCTGGCGATGCCCTGCCGCTTACAAGCTGTTGTTGCTGCTGCATGGACACAAAACAAGTCAAGAAATGGGCCCATTCGAACATGTGTGGTGGTCTGTGCACGTACGATGCGCGTATTTGCTGCATCCTGACGCGCCATCGCCTAACGGTTGCTGCTGTTCCTCTTCCTCCTGTCGCTGCTGCTGCTGATGATGATTCTGTTGCATGGCCACAAAACGCGTCAAGCAAGGACAGCGACGTGGGCATGGTGAGCAGTGGACTCACGTTCTGTGTGGGCGTACGCGACGCGATGGGAGTCGTGGGCAGCGTGGAAAGGGCGGCGAAGCAGTCGAATTTGCTGTCGCATCCACGGCCGCCACCGGCGATGCGGCGTCGCTCAGGAGTTGCTGGTGCTTCTGCTCTGCCTCCTCCACTTGATCCTCCTCCTGATCCTCATACTTATCCTCCGGCTTCCGCTCCAGCACCTGTTACATGATCACAAAACGCTTTTTAGGAGAAAGACAGCGACGTAGGCATGGTGAGCACTGGACGTACATTTTGCGTGTGCGTGGTCGTCAGCGACTCGGCGACGACGGCACGCAAAGGTGGCGTGGCAAACGAACGCGTGCCGACAGGAATCGCGATAGCACTCGACCCCGAGACGCCGGGACTTGGACTTGACCGTGCGACGATGGGACTTGGAGTAGACATCGGCGTACTCGACGCGGTCGCAGTACGTTCGGGCGTGGCTGAACGACTGGGAATCGCTAGTGTGGTGGAGGACGTCGTGCGGGGGCGTGCTTATGGGCGTGTGGACGACGCGAGTTAGTGGCGCGCAGCTGGTACTGCCATCAGTAAAAGTCGATAGACTGGCGCTTAAGCTCTGACGGCAGGCACAAAACGCGTCAAGAAAGGCGCCAATTCGAACGTGCGTGGTGGTCTTGCACTTACAATGCGCGCAGTATTCGCAGGCGACGTCGAGGATTGAGACGACATGGACTCGTTCGCTGGTAGCGCGGATGCACTGGGAATCGACGCCATAGCCGCAAGCGTCGCGCGACGTGCAAGAGTCGGGCGTGTCACTCTCAGTCGCACTTGTGGTTGCCACGGGCGACACGCTGCCGCTTGGAAGGTGGTGCTGCTGCTGCATAGACACAACACGCGTCAAGAAAGGCGCCGACATGGGGCATGCGCCGTGGTCGTGCACTTACCGCGGGCGTAGTCGCAGGCGTCATGCGGGACGGATTGTCGTACTAGAAGGCGCTGGTCTTGGCACTGGTACTGTGTGTGTTTCTTTGTGTGGGTGACGCGAGTCTATAGGGGAATGAGACCGAGGTAAGCCCACTTTGTTTCCCCTTCGTGTCCTTTCCTGTGGGTGCATCGAATCGACTTACTGTTTGTGACATTCAGTTGAGGGCTACAGCGGCCACCGCGGCCGCAACCACGTCCACAGTGAGGACGACCGCGTCCACAGTGCGGACAGCCGCTAGAAAGTGGTCTGCGGACGGCGACGTCGTGGCTGTGGCCGCTGTGTGCAAACCGGCGGATTTGATTCTGGGTTTCGCTCTCGAGGGAAACGCATCGCCTTGTTCGCGATTTGGTCCAAGATACAGTCGTTTATCATTCATAGTGAAAGTTTGTAGTCGATGTGTGCGGGTCCTTCGTCGTCCAGTCTGCCTACAGCCACGTGTGGTGATTTTGGGCATTTGCGGCATCTGCCTTACAGTATGAACAGAAGTGGAGGCGAAAAAGTCGAGAGTGGATGCCATACTGTAGCTACCGTACCGAGAAAGAACCGCTCTTCTCCTCCCTATATCTGCGATGGGGGAGAAGAGATTCTCATGCGGTTCTAACGTTATATTGTAGTTTCATCTGGGCCAGCTCTGCTGTCAGCTGTCAGCAACCAAACGAAAAAAAAGAACGCCAGGCGGTGTTCCAAATTTTACGAGATGTGCGGCGGAAGATACACTGTGCTTTGCCACACCACCACAGCTTGAAGCTGACTTGCGCGTGATATAATGGGCGGCTGCAATGGAATCTCTTGGAAATCCAGGAGATGCCAGGCTGGAGTAACGTTAAGCAGCTGCAGTACAGTGTAGAAACGCACATCACCACGGAACCCCCCAACATACAGTACTGACATCCTGGTTTTTGTGTCTGCAACGACATTCTCTCAGAGAACAACTCTGCACTGACTGTGAATGAGCGAAAAAATGATTCATTCGACCGTTATTCCACTTCACCAGAGTGACGACGTGCCACTTCCATGAGGTCGTTGCTGCATTCCGTATACTGTATCTGTACTGTACGTAGTGACTGAAAAACAAATGACAGAGTAAAGTACGGGTAGCAGATGATGGGGCTTCGGCCGTACTACGTAGTAAGTGGTGTTTGGAGGCCGCGCAGTTTGCCACGTGGCCTGCCGAGTCGTTTTCTCCAGGTGAGGGCGTGTGCCGAGCAAATGGACAAGGAGTGGAAGACCCAGGCGAGCGCGTCCCACACGCAGTCGTCAACGACTGTTGTGAACCCACTAGCGCAGCGCGCTTGCCGTCGCGCAGGCTGCGGCCGTCGCAAAAGCAGCTCACGACACTCAACCTGCGGGACGCGTCGCTCGGCGGCGACGGCGCCGTGCAGGTGCTGCAGGCGCTGGCCGATAGTGGCATCCACCCCAGGTCGCTGGATCTTTCGGGCAGTGAACTGGTAGACGAAGGCACGGAACAGATCGCTTAGCTGGTCATGAGCGCGCAGCAGCCACTGCTGCAGGTGCCGCGTCGCGACGAGAATGACGTCACGTCGGCGGGGCTCGTGATGTTTGTCGAAACGTTGGGCACGAACAACTACAGTCTGGTATTGCTCCAGGAACTGTCGTTGTGCGCCAACAAGACCGCGGCCCGTGGTGCACTCGCTGTGGCCGAGACACTGCTGCCATCAAAGCAGCAGCTCGCCACGCTCGAGCTGGAACGCCGGCATGATTTCGAACAAGGGGATTGAGGCATTGAAGAAGGTGCTGGCAACGAATGGACAAAGCGCCGTGCCGGGCTCGCTTCAGGACAATGGATGGCGGCGACAACGAAAGCGACGACGAGTAGGTCAGTAGGTAGGTAGAGACGAACAGACACACCTGTGACCCTGTCATGCCAGTAAAACCCGACGGGCTACGCATAACCGACATGGCTGCAAACGCCGGACTCCTGCACAGTCGTCGTGTCTTGGGCTTGCTTGTGCTGGCGATTGTGGTGCCACCAAGGACTCGGGTCGGAAAAGGCGACGACAATGCTGGACTGGACACGACCGCGACGGCGACGTGCTCGAACTGCGCTGCTGTGGTCGCTTCTAAGGGCGCCGATGAGAACTTGTCCACGGTGGTGTTGCTGTTGTTGTTGAGTGGCGTCTATTGAGTTACATCTGGTGAACTACAGTAGCGAATTTTGACTAGGACATGAATAAAGACGAGCAGCTCTCCTTCGTCGAGGTACACCACTGAAGGAAGTCGCTTGGGAGTAGGGGGTTGATGCCTTGCCATTTCGGCCGGTCGGTCGGGTGGAAGGTCTGGAGACTGCGGCGGTGGTCCATGGCGACGTTGGCCGCAGCGTCCGCCATTTTGTTCAACGCTCGAAGGTGGTGGGTCCAGCGCTCGACGCCGAGCCGATCGGCGAGGAGTCGCGCTTCTTGGTAGATAGGTCGCAGGCGGTTGTTGCCGGGAGGTCTGTACTCGGAGAGTTGACGCAGCACGAGCATGCTGTCGCCGACGACGGCCAGCAGCGACCAGCTGTGGCGCATGGCAGCGCGGAGGCCGGTGAGGAGGCCGACATACTCCGCACGGTGGTGTTGCGCTTACCGTGTGCGTAGACGCCGTTCGAGCACGTCGCGGTCGTGTCCAGTTCGGCATTGTCGTCGCCGTTTACAACGCCCAATCGTTTTGTGGCATCACGATTGCCAGCAGATGCAAGCCCGGGGAGCGCAGGTGCAGTACCCCGAGGCCACGTCCTGTT